>VYZT01053476.1:0-45258 GCA_013400735.1 Pomatostomus ruficeps
GGTTTTGGGGTGGTTTTTCCTGGATGTGGGCAGAGGGACACAGGCAGCCCCTCCTGCTCTGTGGGCAGCTCAGTTTGGGGTGTCTGGGGTGCAGCACCCACGGCCCCTGTGCCAGCCCCGGGTCCCTGGGAGCCTCTCCAGGGGTGTGGCTGCCCTCGGGAATGGCCACAGAGGCTGAGCTGGGCACGAGGGGATCTTGGCTGGGCACGAGGTGATCTTGGCTGGGCACGAGGTGATCTTGGCTGGGCACGAGGGGATCTTGGCTGGGCACGAGGGGATCTTGGCTGGACGCAGGCGAGGCGGTGGGTGGTGATTGCAGCAGCGGTCTCAGTGCTGTGGGATGCAGACCATAATAATCTCCAGAGGATCAATAGTGCCAGGCTCCATCTGCAGCCTGGATCTATAGAAATCCACAGCCAGAGCACTCCTGGGGAAACGCACGGCTGGGCATTAAAACCCCAACGCTGCTTTCAGTAATCGCTGCCTACAAGGAATGGCCCATAAATACATTTATTCACAGGCTGGTTTTGGTAACAGGACAAAACCTGGGCCAACCTGAATTGTTACAAATTTCCTTTATGGCCTCAGCTGATCTCCAGAACCTCTCCTGTGCCTGTGCAGGGGCTGAGCCCTAAAAACACACGGGAAAATTCCCAGCCTGGGCTTGGATCTGGCGCTTCCCACCTTCCCCCTGTGGTCCCACAGCATCCCCTGCCCTGCTGTCCTTGCTGGGGTGGGGACAGAGAGAAGGAATTGACAGAGGGGTTTTCCTCAGCCAGGCCATGTGCTAGCATCATTCCTAGTACATACTGCAAATGTTTAAGCACTTGTAAAGTCGCTATTAATAAACATTTTGACTTCAGCTCTGTCTGCAAATAAGGGCATCTTTGATGATTTGAAGCTGAGATGGAAGGGCAGAAAAAAAAAAGTATTTCATGATGGTGTATTATAGATGGGTAATGATCTGCTACTGCTTTGTGTTTGTACATCAAAGAAATCAATGGAAATGAGCCCGTCCAGTGTCAGCAGAGCACGAATGCTGCAGCCTGCACCCACCTTTGCCTTTAGACCTGAACTTCTCTGGGTGCCCTGGTGGAACAGAGCATCCTTCCCAAGAATTTTAGGTGTGGGCCTCTAGGGCAGGGAAAAAAATTCTTTTTGGAGCTCATTTTTTAAAATAAAACCTCCAATTTTTCCGAGTATCAGTTACCAACACAGTAAGATTTTACTACATCTTCATTACATGATTCTGTTGACATAATCCCAAACTGTGAAAGCAAATGCAGCACCATACATTGAAGTGTTCTTAGGGTAAGTGATACTTTCAAAACTGGGTGCTTTATAATAGTTTAACTATTTAAATACACACTCAGCCTTGCGTGTTTGAAAATGCTTTCACAAATGTTCTTATGATAAATGACACATTAAAAACTGGGTGCTTTATAATAGTTTAACTGTTTAAATACACTTTCAGCCTGGCATGTTTGAAAATGCTTTCACAGCTCTTTCAGAAAGGACACTGAAATGTGTGTTTACTGAGCAGTAGATCCCTTTACCATCTCCCAATTTTTGGCTGTTTTCAGGAGGGGTCAGGTGTGGGAAAAGGGGAGGGGTTTGCTGGTTTTTGGAGCTCCAGGCTCCCTACAGGTATCCCCTGGCTGGTGTACCTGTCCCAGGAGCCACTGACCTCACAGATATATATAAAATATATCTATAGATATCTATATCTGTGTATATCAATTCTATATCTATAATATATATATATTTCTTTATATATATTCATGTGTGTATATATATATACACATTTTTATATATATATATATATACATTTATATATATATATATATGTATATATACCTGCTGCTCCCGGTGCCAGAGCAAGCATCTTGGAATAAATGTTGGCTGGTCAGAGGGAAGATGGAGATGAAGTAGCCAGAGAAGTGACATGTTCATATTGAACCACACAAACCTGGGCCAGCTCTAATTAATCACTGTGTGCTTCAGTCAGCCCCCGGGGAGCCAGACTTACTTTCCACAAGAAAGTCCAGAGTGAAGCAGTGGAGACAAACTCAGTTATTCGGAGGGGTTCCCGGTTCCATTATGATGAGGTTTGTGCCACAGCTCCCTCGCAGTGAGCACTGCCCTACAACACCCCTCACTTTCAGGTTATTTAGAGTTTTTTTGCTGATTTTAACACCCTGCATGAAACAGCTGAGGGGCCCAGCAGCACCTGGGTGTACCAGGGACCTTTGGGGCCGTGCTGCAGGAGGGGCAGGAGGTGTTTGTGGTCCCTCTGTCCCATCCTTGGGGAGCTGGACAGGGCACAGGGAGCCTGCAGAGTGCTCCTGTAGGGTCTGGGCTCTGCCTGAAGCTTTGATCTCGTTCCCCAAAGCCCCGTGCCTAAAATGAATTGTCCCCCCTGTCCCCTAAAGTGGCCAGACAGGAAAAACCACTGGCATTAAGTGAAACAAGGTGAATTAGCTAAAAAAAGGAGGAAAGAATTAACAGGAATGAAAAAGAAACTTTAATTCTCTCCAGTGCCGGGAGGATTTGGCATTTAATTTAATCACGTTTCATTCTGTATCAGGGAGAAATACCTGGTTCGTGTTCCCCTGGCAATTGCTGCCATTAGCTGGAAGTGTTTATTCCCAGAGCTGTGCTGCCATCAGTTGATGGTGCTGGGGCACTTACAGAAGAGAGGTTTTGGCAGGGAGAATTCTTTAACATTTGGAACATTATTATGAAACGCAATATTGTTCTTTGTAGATCAGCCCAAAGCTATTCCACACAAATCGTTGCATTCTCTTCCTTGGTGTCAGCTGGAGCAGAGGGGGAAACTACATCCCTGAAAGGAGGAAGACAGACCAAAAAAGCTTAAATAAAAAGGAATAAACTCCCTGTTGGACTTGTTCTTGATAGTTCTGTAAAAGTGCTGCAGACAGAAATGGTGCGCAGAGATTTTTGGTGTCAGATCAATGCTTTGCATTTTATGTGATCATTTACACCTGTGCAGAGTCAGTGTTTGATAGCGTTTGACAGCTGATTTAGGAACGTTTGACACCTATATTACAATGCTGAAACGACTCCACAATGTGCAAAGCAGCAGAAAAAGCTCTGATTCTTTTCACGGCTTTTTCCTTGAACACTGAGATTCCATTCCAAAGGGAAAAAAAAAATTAAATTCTCACATCCTGACTGTAATTCTTTATTTCTTCTAGTATGTCATGTTCAGCTCATACTAACTTGGGGGGAAAAAGCAGAAAGGGCAAAGAGCAAACCATTGTGTTTAATCCCCAGCCTGGATTCACAGGTGCTGACTCTTACACCAACCCAACCCAGCTGGAAAGAGTCGCAGGAACGTGAGAACTCTGCCACTGGGAGGAGAAACCCTGCAGGACCAAGACTCCTGATTTGGAAGAGCTGGTAAGTAAATGGCATGGTTTTCATCATTATTGGGGTTTTTTTAATTAACAGAAATTTTCACCAAATGAAAGTTTTGTTTTCACTTGAATTGGTTTTGGCTTCTTCAAAGCAAACCCTCAAGAAACTCCCAAGCTGGGGTTTTTCTTTTTCACTGCTTGAGGACAGGCAGTAACAGAATTCAGGATTCCTGCAAGAAATAGGGAGTTGATCAGTTTGATACTTTGCACCCATTGGAGAAAAAACCAAACAAACATTAATGTCAGCAATCTCATCTTTATGCATAAAAAGTTACTGCAGTTTTGAGCTTACAAATGGAGCTTTTCCAATTCCAGGACAATAAATCCAGTAAGAAAGAGCACAGACAGAGCAAAACCACTGTCTGAATTGTACTGTCCTGTTTGTTGGGAGTCAGTTATTTGCAATGCAATTCCAATGCTGCGTGTTGACAGAATGTGGTATCTTAATGAAAATATTAATATTGTTTGCTCATCTGGTACCAGCCCAGTTTCCAAAGGAGAAGCCTGTCAGACCAACATGGAAGTGGCTTTTCCAGCGGAGCCCTGCAGGAGCCCGTGCTGCAGAGGGAGCGGAGGATCTGTGCAGTTCATGGCTGGTGAGGAGGCAGGGCCGGGCTGCCAAGGCTGGGGTCCCTGACAGGCTGGATGAGCCACGGCTGGGCTGTCACGGGGCTTTCCATTACCCTCTGCAGCACACCCAGCACAACAGCACCTGGGAAAAATGACTCCAGCAGGAGATTGCGGGGTTTTCAAGGTTACCAGCGTCGCGTTGTCATTTCTGAGATCAATTCCAGCGGCCTCTGGCTGGCACCTATCGATAAGGCAGGAGCAGCCTCTGCTTTGCCATCACTCAGAATTCATCTCCCCACATTTGCCAGTGTCTGGCTCCTGGTCTGCTCCACATGCACAGAAATCAGAGCTCCCCCTGCCCATGGCAGCTGCCCTCCTGCGTTCACAGGGCCGCTCTCACCTGCTTGGAGCAGCCCAGGCAGCTGGCACCAGTGGAGAGTCTTAAATGTGAGTCAAAGGACAACAAAATTATTTATTTTAAACAAGACAATAAAGCAGGGTCGTTTAACTTCCTCCGCCTGGCAGCTGTGGCTGGGGGGGAGAACAGAAACAGCCCAAATGTTTATTGGGTGTGTTTGGTGCCCAGGAAGGGGAGCGAGGGGAAATCACTAAAGGATCGTTTGCTCAGACCCAGGGAAGGATTGATTTCCAAGGATCCCAGTTCCAGTGGAGTGCACCCCAGTACCTGCCTTTACTCATTTTCCCACTGTGGTTCCCAGACAGGAGCCTCTCCTGCTGAGCTTGGTGTGCTCAGGCACTGCAGAGAGGGGAGGCTGATGAAGATAACATCGCCCGCTGCAAATGGGCTCGGGGATTTTTGAGTTCAGTTTTATTGGGAATTTGAACGTGACATCCCTCCCTGACGAGCCCATCCCCAGCCCATGAATGTCAGCCAGAGTTATGCTTGCAAGGCACAGGGAGCAGATCCTTTCTGTGTGTCTGTCCAGCCTCCGAGGCTCAGCCCCGACCCTGGGCCTGACCCAAACAGTGACAAGTTAATGAGGATTTACTCAGTGCTCTACGCCTCTATAAAAGTAATTTTTAAATACCATAATGGAATAATATTTACCCTCAGCCTCTGCATCGTTTATTCCCCAGTGTCCGTCTTACAGTCCTGTAAGACAGAAATAAATATTTACTCACTCTTCCTTCAGGCAGTTTATTCCATGTAGAACTGCAGCCAGCTCTGTTCATCCTATTGCCTTTCAGCTGGATGCTCTAAAGAAAGGAAATTAATTGTTGTTAAACTTAGGTATGTGATAAAGAGGAAAAAAAAGTTTGTGCTGGCTCCTGTCTGCATTTTAGAGCGCTTGCCCCCTCCCAGCCCATCCTGTCTGCCAGCGTGGGGAGTGTGAGTGCGTGTAAAAATCACATTACCCCCAGCTCGTTACTGTCCACTGACACAGCCCCTCCGTACAAACTTTTGATGAATAGTCAGCATCTAATTCCTCAGTAATAAAAAAAACCCCTAAGTTGCTTGCAATCATTATTCCAAATGGAAAAATTAATTGTAAATAACTGGAAGTCAATTAAGGCTGGGTTCTGCCGGGTAATGCAAATCTTTTATAGTTTTGTTTCAGTTAACTGCCTCATTAATGATTTATAGATGTGTATACAGCTGTGGGAACCATAGCATTATCTAATGCACTCAGAGAATAATTACATATGAAAAGAACTACGCAGCTCAAGGGAAAAACTCCGAAATTACTTACTGCCTTAACTTCAACCATATTAAGATGCAAAGCATTTCGAAACCAACTGTGATGTTTTATCATATTCTCGAGGTTTCATATTCTTTTTAAAAAGGGGAAAAATAATTCTTTCTAAAAAAATATTTGTATGCTTCAGTCTTACACAGTACGCAAAAATCAAGATGTCTCAACTGGGAATGTCAGCATTTATTTATTATTTAAAAGCCTAAGTTATAAAACATTCCCATTCCCTTTGCGCATCTGCTAAACGGGAATAAAAGACATTTCTACAGTTAAACAATTCATGGGCATATGCATCCATCTCCCTGAATTACCCAGAGCCAGAAGTAATTTTGGGAAGACTTCCTCCAGGAGTCGTTTTCCTGAATATACAAATACACTGGTACTTGTGCTTTGGTGATGCCAATGTTGGAAGTTTGAGGGTTTTTTTGTAAAATATTACTTCCACTCCTAAATGGGGCACTAAACCTGAAGTTTGCACAATTTGCTACTTATTTCTTATAAATTCTAATTCAGTGATAAACTGCTGTTGGATGTTTGGAAGCACTGTAGAAGATCCTTTGTTTTAATTCTGATTTTCTTCATTCTGAGAGCAGAGAGGGGTCAGGGTTTTTCTCCCCAAACCCAGACACGTGGCCTGCAGAGGCTGCCCTGGCATTTCCATGCAGCTCCCCAGAGCTCCTGGCTCTGCTCTGGGAGAATTCCGGGTGTCAGGGCACAAACCCCAAGTGTTCTCTGCACTCTCTGTGCCCCAGCTCATCTCCAGGCTGAACAGAGTCCCCCTCCCAGGCTTGTGTCCCCCAACTGGCCCCAGGAATGTCGGGGTGTTCCTGGCCAGTTTGGGCTGATCACAGTGGTCACTGGAGCATCCTTGTTCCCCATCACTGACCCAACTTCCAGAACTTTCTTCCTCTCTCTTCCTTTGATGCCTTAAGATTTGGTTTTTCTATTTCCCAGCCCCTGCCCTGCTTTAGTGTGGAACTCTCACACTCCCCACGCGCTGGGAGCTCCTGTTCTCCCATCCTGCTCAGACACAACAAATCCTCTCCAGGCTGCACTCAAGGACACCTCGTTGGCCCAGGCCCCCAAAGATGGAAACGGAGCCTCTAAAAGGGGGGACAGACTTGGGCTCAATTCCATCATCCCCTGCAATTGTCACTGGAGAATGAACCCTGATCTAGGAATGGATCCAAACTGATCCAAGTGGAGCAAACTCGTGCCCCGGGGTCCAGCTTGGGTGTGGCCTCTCCCGGAGAGGCTCTGAGTGCCCGAGGTGTCCCTGCTGAAGGCCCTGCATTAAATCCCCATTTTATTCTCTGAATCCTGTCTGGCCTCTGCTCTAGGCAGCCTCTGCTCTCAGGCATCACCTTCACCACCTTCTCCAGGCCTCTCTCCCAGCCCTTCCCTCCAGCCCAGAGGTCTGTGTTTGCTCACTCAGGTGTGGGGTGTTCTGTCTGTGCTCCTTCCCATGTGCTGCTGTGTGATTTAGGGCCAGGGCCGTTTTTTGCCATATATTTGGTAATATTAAAATCCTGGCCCAGTTGTCTGTTGGAACTATACAAGGCCAGAGGGAGACAAATAAAATTTTTTATTTTGTCTGCAGATGTTCAGCCTCTTACATAAAAGCTGTAACTATCCCGTTCCACTTACTCATTCCTCAAATAACGTCAGCACGTCTCACCAGGTAGGAAAGGAAAACAACCAGCCTGGTGTCATTTTGGGGGGAGGAGGAGCGGGGAAAGGACACCAGACGCTCATTCCAGGTTTTCCCAGGGGCACTAAACCACAAACCCTGCTTGGCCACCAGCCTGCTGCTGCTGGCCAGCTGCCTGTGGGATGGAATGGAGCACAGAATGCTCGGTGTCCTGCTCGCTGGGCTCAGAGCTGCTTCCATGTGAATTCTCTGAAAATTCCCAAGTTTTTTCTGCACAGAAAATCCGTGATAGCTCTTGCATGCTTGTTAAAAGCAGGTTCACGTGTTTGTAATTCTGCTTGGCACTGAAGGGGATTGTTGTCCCTTCGTTGTATTGACTGATAGGATAATTCAGGGTGATGAGGTCTCAGGGGTCACTTGTTCCCTCCTCCTGCTCAAAGACTTCTGCAACTGCATCAGTGCCCAGGTGTGGAATGGAAGTGAAGGGATGGGAATAATGTATTTGGGGATTTTATTGCCAGAGAATAAAACAAACAGACAACTGAAATTGTCATAAAATGTTTGTAACTCCACAGTGGTGTCTTAGTTGGTAATGAAACGTTATGTTAATCCACAAGGACAACTTAAGGACTGCAAATCAAGTATCATTTAATGTTAGAAAAATGTATTTTTAATTCTAAGCTGTACGGCCTAACCTGCATGAGGAACAGCTGAATAAATCAAGATTAAGCTGTCTAGGGTGATTAAACACACAGATACAACCTTTGGCTCGTGACATCCTCACAGACATCCTTATGGAGTTGTAGGCACAGGATTCTGTGGCCTTGATGGCACTTGAATGTGCCTCGGAATGTTCTTGTGGAGGGCCCGGCCTTGACACCTCTTTGTTCAGCACAGTATGGCTGCTCTTACCTTCTGCTCTCTCTGGTTTTAGATTTTATTTCAGTACAACCACCACAGGTCATTCCATTAAGACATCCTGAACAGTAGCCAGGAGCTCTTATGGCCATTTTTTCCTTGCTTTTGGAAAAGAAAACAAAAAACAAAACAAAACAAAAAAACCCCAAAAAACAAAACAAAACAAAAACAAATAAAACAAAACCACAAAAGAACCCAAAATAAAGGATATTTGCCAAACCATCTCCTAATTAGCAAAAATGTTTTGTACTTGTTTAACTGTAGGTTATCACACATTTCACTATGAGCTGAAAAGATTTTCAGTTCTGTTTTTTAAATATTTTTATATTTTATTTATTTATTTATTATATTTTTATATATTTATTTTTATATTTATATATGTATTTATTTATTTATTTATTATATTTTTATATTTATATTTTATAATCCAAAGGATGANTGGGGTTGGAGATGGGATTGGAGATGAGACTGGAGATGGGGTTGGAGACGGGATTGGAGATGGGGTTGGAGATGGGGTTGGAGATGGGATTGGAGATGGGGCTGGAGATGGGGTTGGAGATGGGATTGGAGATGGGATTGGAGATGGGGTTGGAGACAGGATTGGAGATGGGATTGGAGATGAGACTGGAGATGGGGATGGAGATGGGATTGGAGATGGGGTTGGAGATGGGGATGGAGATGGGATTGGAGATGGGGTTGGAGATGGGGTTGGAGATGGGGTTGGAGATGGGGTTGGAGATGGGGTTGGAGATGGGATTGGAGATGGGGTTGGAGACAGGATTGCTGCCCTCAGTGGCTCTGCCAGTCACCTCCTTTCCTTTCTCAGTCCCACACTCAGGCCGCAGATCAGCTGTGAGGAAAAGCCAAAAGCCACAGTCACTGTGGTGGGCCAGGGGACAGGAGAGGAAAGGAAGGGACAGGAGACCTCTGGGCGCTCCCCATCCCACCAGGTGGCCGGTGGAGATCCCAAGTTCACAACGTCACCATCTCATCCCTTCAGCAGGCACAGCTCAGTTTCTCTTCAGTTTTTGCCCCCCATATCTGATAAGTTCTCATAACTGAAAAACCACGGCCAAGGAAGCATTTGTTTTGTTTCCACACAACATTCTCCTTCTGAGGGGTTTGTAAATCAGACCCAAAAGTCACTCAGTGCAGGTTGAAATCTGACGTTACAAAGATTCAATCTGGGAAAAAGAGATAAACCCATTCCCAAATAAATCCTGATCTATTATATTTGCTAAGAGCCCAATTATGCCTTTCCATTTTACACAGTTCTTGTGCAAGGCAGGGGAAATGATGCATATTTATCAACGTGGGGTTATTCTTGACTCTGCCTGCATGCCTTTGGCACTGACTCCAGAAGATAAATGCTGAACTACCCAGCTAATAACTCAAGAGCTGCTGCGCTGAGTTCCAGACACCCCGGAGGAGAGCGGCCTCAGCGATCATTTCTCCTCCTGGATCCGATTTTTGAAGAGTTCCACTTGGATCAGTGTTTGTAAAAGGATTGTTCCCCCTCATTCCTCGTGACTCGCGCTGTCCTTCCCGTGGGGTGCAGATTCTGCAGGAAATGTGTGCCCTGGACCCTCCCTGTGGGGTTTGCAAACACCCAGGCAGATTTGGGAGACCCAGAGCAGGCTGGGCTGCTGCTGGGGCAGTGCCTTAACAACCCTGCTTTTAAAAAAAAATATTTACACACTTCTGACTGCAGAAAAGAGTGCAAGACAAGGCTGTGGAAACCATATTCCAAATCACATTTTTCCTGTGGTGTACATGAGAATTAAGACTGAGTCTTAATTAGAATTAGCAGTGAATAAAACATATTCACTTTAATTGACTAATAGTTTATTATTTCCTGACTGGATGTGTTTTTCTCACATCAGAATGCATTCATACACATTTTGTGGGCTGTGAATGTGATTAGCCCTTCAAGGTATATTTCGGGCAGTTTTAAATTGGCCACGTGTACCCATGTGCCACACGTCTCATCATTGCCCTTGGAACCTCATAAAATCCAAAAAAATACGGAGAACTCCGTAAGCACTGTGACCTCATTTGAAGAGCACCTAAAAACGCACTTACTTTTATTATTTAGCTATATACAAGGGAACCCTACCTGTGATAGCTAATTTTAAAAGCAATAGATGCAATTTCAGGTTCCCGGGGGCGGTGAAATAAGCGTTATTTTGTCCTTACAGCTGTTGCTCTCTCTCAGCATAACAATACACAAATCAGGAGCACAGAGACGACATTTCACAGGCCTTGCTTGTGCCATAAAGGTGATGCATGTGGACTTTATGTTTGGGACTGGTGTAAAAGGTACTGGTAGAGTCTGAGATTCAAAGTGCTTCAAACTAAAAAGTCGTAGCAGAAAGTACCAGGATGAGAAGGGATAATTTTGGACAGCTTGGAAGGCTTTGATGCTATAAATTGTAAAATAAAAAATTAGTGATGCCAAGTTTTCTTATGGGCTCTAAAAGGGTCTGAAATATCAGAATTGACAAATTTTCGTAGCAAAGAAGAGAAATCTTGGGAGTTTGAGCCCTGATTTTGTCTGATCTAAGGAAAGGATGTCCAGCCCAGATCTGAGCTCTCCATCCCCCAAACCTCACCCCTTCTGTGGGACAGTGCCACGAATAAATCCATGTGTGGGGGTTGTGGGGACACAGAGACGCTGACAGGAAAGATCTTCTGATTCTCATTCACAGATGGGGAAATGGATGTCAAATAAAGATTGAAGTGACCTGTGGAATGCAGTAGATGGGTCTGTGGAGAAGTGGCATTTCATCAGCTGCGAGTGCAGTTGCAGCCCTGTGCCCGGAGCCCTCCCAGCTGAGCAATGCCATTACCTGGGTAATAACCCTGCAGGACATCAAACGCCACAATTTCTCCAGCCTTGCTGATTTAGGGGAGTGGGGGAACCCTCTGGATGGGCAGCTGCTGAAATCTCCTAATTCCTCATGGCCAATAAGAGATGATGTCCCTGCCTGGGCAGGAAATGATCAAATTCCACAGGAGGGTCTCTCCTTCTGTGCCCTTGGCCCTGCATTTTGTGCAGGAGGGACAGAGAGTCCGTGGGTGCCCCAAAAATAAAGAGAGGGTGGCAACACTCAGTGACAGCCAGGAATGACAGGAGTGCAGCTCCAGAGCTATTTTAGTGTTCCACTGGTAACATTTCACTGAATTAAGGTGAATTTTTGTGTCCAGACAGAGCACACAGCTCATGGACTGGGAGAGGTGAGGCTTGTGAGGGTTCTGCTGAAGCAAAAAATTCCAGGTGCTCCAGTGAGAATTGCTCAGCCCCTGGATCCCTGAGCCTCCCAGGGCACAGAGACTGCCTGGGGAAAAAAAAAAAAGGATAAAGATATTTTTAACAAATCCCCTCGGGACCATCTCCCGTATTTAATAAGGAAAAGCACCTTCTGTGCAGCCAATAAAAGCTGAGTCTCTCATGAAGATTTATACCATATTACACGCGGAAATTCAATGTACAACGATACCCTGGTGTATACAGTTGTCAGAATAATAATCTTTGTCTGTCTGATCAACTTATATTTTATGCCAACAACACAGCATTTAATATTATACAGTTTCAGAGGAAGAAAATAAATTTATTCATGCAACAACTTGCCCAGTAGCTTAAACAGACAAAGTGGAAAAAAAAAATATCTTGGAGTATTTACATTAACTTATGATCCACAATACAGATTTCTATACAATTTTAGCCATTTTATGCAGCAAGAAAAACCATGATTCTTAATCCAGGTTCTGAAATTGTGTCCCTATTTTGTGCTGTCATGAGGAATAATGCAGTTGGCTCTGGCTGCTGAAGTTTGCTTTTGGCATCCTCCCGAAACGAGGAGCCTAAAAATACGAATGGTAATCAACAGCTTCCTTCTATATTCTGCATTGTCACATTCTGTGCTGTATTCTTAGGCTTTGTGGCTCGAAATATACATCCCGAGCCGCTTATAGAGAAGTTCTCCGTGGACTCCCCCACAACCAAAGTACTCCTGGAGAGAAATCAGGAGAGCCTGCCCACGGCACGGGGCTGCTTCCAAATGATGCAGAGCTCTGCCAGCGCAGAAAACTCCAGCGATGGAGAAAATCTCTGCTGTATGGAGATCCATTAAAGCCGCTCCTCTAGCAGCCTGTGCGGGAAATGACAGACTTTGAATGATTTATTGGTAGCTTTTTTTAAGGCATCTACTTCTTACCTTACGTTAATTTTTCTTGATATAACGATACCTGACAAAAAAGGAACCTGGTAGCACAGCACCCCCGAACAAGGGAATGGAAAGGTTGGATATAGAATGGGGAGGGAAATAAAAGGGGATGGTTGGGAATGAACCTCTGCCCCAAGATGCACCCCATGAACCAGAGCTGCACACTCAGAGTGAAAGGGGTGCCACTGATGCCTGAGAAGAAGCTACTTAGACCAGAGGCCAGACAGGACTGAGAGAATAAAATGGGGATTTATTGCAGGGCCTTCAATAGGGACACCTCGGGCACTCAGAGCCTCTCCGGGAGAGGCCACACCCAAGATGGACCCCGGGGCACCAGTTTGCTGCACTTGGATCAGTTTGGATCCATTCCCAGATCAGGGTTCATTCTCCAGTGACAATTCCAGGGGATGATGGAATTGAGCCCANCAGCCTTAGACCAGAGACTTAAACCTCACTTAAAGTTAAGCTTATTATTGGGGAGGCCCTGGCACAGATGCCCAGAGAAGCTGTGGCTGCCCCTGGATCCCTGGCAGTGCCCAAGGCCAGGCTGGACGGGGCTGGGAGCACCGTGGGACAGCGGGAGGTGTCCCTGCCATGGCAGGGGTGGCACTGGATGGGCTTTAAGTCCCTTCTAGCCCAACCATTCTGGGATTCTGTGATTGCAGAGGAAAAGGACAATCCTTGTGAGAGTGTAACAAAATTTCTCCATTTTTATCCAAACCTCCGAACCCTGTGGCTGGGCTGTGATGCTTTAGGGAAGCGTTGCCTGACAATCCATGGGTGACTGTCACTGAAACCCTTCCAGGATCGTGCATTGTTGCACCAGGCACAATTGAATTGCTGTTTCCTCATAACAGGATGTGCTCTGTGAGCCCGAGGAACGTGACTGACTCCAAAACACACACACACACACACGTGCATCACACTCACCCAGCTCCTGCCTGGGAAGGAGCCACGGGACGTGCTGGCCAAGAGTTGGCCATTCCTTTGGCAATCAGAGAGAGGAAACAGCCATCCACTGTCCTCTTAATTATCAAATCTTCCAATTTAGGCTCCTGTGGGCTAGTTTGTACATGAGTCGTTAATGTGAAATAAAATACACGTGTTTGAGAGCAGAATTAGGCAGCTCATGACAGAAATATGAGAAAAACACAAAATATGAGAAAAACACACCTTCACTACAAGAAAAGAAAAAAAAGCTGAAGGAGGACAGAGATAAAGTCCAGCTTGGGGATTTGTGGGGATTTGTTTGCATAGAGCACATTCAGAGCACTGATCAGATTAACTTCTCTATAGAAAAGCAAACCAACACGGGGAACTTACATTGGATTGCCCCAGGAGAAAAACAAAAAAAAATCAGCTACAAATGAGCTGTGCCCCCAAGTAACTCATGGATTGATAGTCTGAAGCTGCTCCAGAGAGGTGAGAAAAGGCAACGGGAAATCAAACATCAGGAAAGGGAATTGCCTGGAAGCAGCAGAGCTCTGCAGGGAGCAGGGAGGTTCTGCTGGCTGACACCGGCTGGGCAGGGCCTGGATGGTCTGGAAACTCAGACTTTGGGAACACCTTCGGTGATTCGTGGCACCGGCTGAGCATCAGAAACCTGCAGTCCAAAAATGGACGTGATCTATTTTTATTGGCAAAATGAATCACCAGAAATCTCCCAGTCAGAACCACCTGGTAAAAGCAGAACACTTGAAACCTGGAGAGGTTTTATTTGTAACTCAATCAAATGAACTTTGGAAATTGCTCAGTGCTGAATTAACACCAGATTAATTACTGTTAAAACGGGATTATAACTCATAGTACTGGACACACAAGCTTTGAAGTCCAAATTAAAGATTATAATTCTAATAAAGATAATAGATTCTCAACTGAAAACGAGTTTTCATCACTCAGCAACTATCACTACCAGAATATGCTTTTGTTTGGAAGTAGCTTAGTTAAACTAACTTTAAAAAAAAAAAGCAGATTTTTTTGTTGTTGTTTCAAAAATATTCTGCACATTCTAATGATCTCTTTCAAAGGTTTCACACCCTCCAAATATATCCTGTGTGGGAGAGTGTGACACAAATATCTGCCCTGCACAGGAAAGTTTGTGCTGTTTGACCAGGCCCAGTAAATTGAGCTGCACAGATTTGTGTCCCGTGTTCCCCTGCATGGGTCAGGAATGCCGGGGCTGCAGGAATGCATCACCTGCCACTATTGCTCCACGGCCCAGCCCTGCTTCTCTGGAACGAAATATTTAATATTTAATAAAATAATCAGGGCTTGCTGTACATGGAAAGAGACTCAACACACAAATATTGCTGTTTGTTTGTATTTAGACATCGGCTTTTGCATTCACATTATTTATCCTTATTAATCTTAACATTTTTTCATATATTTGGGGATGGTGGATTTCAAAACAGTCAAATTTTGCAGCTGGTGGAAAAGCAAATTTCCTTCTGTTTTCAATTCGGATGCATTTTAGGTTAAAACTGAAAAAAGTTTTCCTGAGAGATTCCTTTACCCACTGGGAAAATTTTGGAAGATACCCAAGCACACATTAAATATTCCAGCAGATCAGACCTCACAGAGAGTCTCCTTTTCTAATTTAATAAATTCCACCTATTTTTCTTTTCATTTACCCATTTGCTTATCTCAGAATGAAAAGCTGGTTATACAAAACATACAAATTTTATATTTAATGTGAAATGAAGTGGGGAAAAACAGCTCCACAAAATATTTTTGCAGGGCTTTTTTGGCTTTGCAAGAAAACAGGTATCCCTGTTCCCTATTAATCTTTTTTGATGCATTCCGTTCAGGGTGGCCAGCAAACTGATAAGATCGTTCCTTCAGATTTCAAAATTACTGAATCTGGAAATAGTTCTCATTTATCTCATGCACTGCTGAGAAAACAATCTCAAATCGTTGGTTCTCCTGATGAAACTTCCTTAGCAACACAAGGGCTCCAGAATTATTTTTCAGACCTTGTCAGTGCTTCCTGTGAGGTTTCCGTCACTGTCAGCAGCGAGCACCTCGCAGATGAGCAGGAAAAAAAAATCCACCCAGGCCAGAGAGCTGTGATAAATTAATAGAAGGTAAATTAAGAGATTAAATGGAATTAGTGGGAGAGTTGATAAATCTAAAATTCCCTAACAATGCCACAGTGAATCATGTTTTTGATTTATGAAGGGTTTTATGGGATAGATGAGGCTCTGTAGGGAAGGGATGATGTCCCAGGAGGGCTGGAAAAATTCAGGAAGGCTGAACCCCTGGACCCTGTGCATTTCTTTGGGGCTGCACCCCGGGAATCAGGGCAGGAGGATCCTCACTGCCTTGGCTTCAAAGCCTGTTGGACAGGAGAGCCCAGCAGGAACTCCTGCCCTCCTGAGTCCCTCTGCTCTCTCTGCCCTGCTGGCACTTCAAACAGGACTTTTCAGCCATAATCTCTCATGATAAATTGTATTTAGGCCACAGTTTAAACCTTTACCATCTCCAGTTTATGCTGATTAAGTCTCCAGTGTGCAGCCAGGCCCTTCAGCCAGATTTCAATAGCTGTGAAGTCTGTAAAGTGTCAGCAGTGCAGGATTTGGCTTTTAATGAAACTGGAACAGACTAAAGTTACTTTATTTCAGGTGCCTCCAGTCTCAGGTTAGAGAGTGCTTTGTGCTGTGAAGATTTTCTCCTTCGCTGACACAAACGTTCACCCCAATTCTCAAATTCACCAGTACTCATCTGACACTTCACAAGTTGCCAAATGTCTACTCAAACACTGAAAAACTCGGTTTCAGCTGAGTTTTAAGCTAAGTGTTAGAGAGGAAGGCTGAAAATCAGCGGGGACGTGTCTCTCCAGGGTGAGCAGAGCCACTGAAAATTAACACTTCACTGACTGCACTGGGCCTTGTCTGCCCTTTGCTACCAGGGAACAGCCTCCCCTCCCAGCTGGCTCGTGTCCTCGCTTCTATTTTTACTTTTTCTCCTTCAAATTCCTCAGCGTTTTTTTTAAAGCTTCTTGGATTCATCACCTGCTTCCCCCAGCGTGGCTGTGACAGGGCTGTCCTGCCCAGGCTGCAGTGGGGATGTGCTGTGGGCATAAAATGGTCAGGAAGGGAAGGAAATCACTGCTGAGACTCTACAAGACAAACCATAATATCCTTAAAGCAACTGGCTTCAACTTTAAATCTTCATCTTACCCCTTGCAACACTTCAGTCTAAAAAAAGCTCCTTAAAATTGTAAGAACAGGTTAAGTACTCTTAAGAATGACTCAAGAATGGCTTCTTAACCTCCTTCTGAATGAGCTGAGTGTTCCCCTCTTGATCAATTCTGCAGCGCCTGCAGACAGACAATGTAAAGCCAGGGAGATTAAATCAGTCAGAACAGAATGGAAGATAAGATTTCAAATGTTCAGCACTGAAATATCTGCTGCACACGAACAGAGTGTGGATACGAGCTGGTAACACACGATACACAGTGAAGTTAAATGGCACCAGCATTGTCTGGATCAAGAGCTTCTCTAAAAAGTAGTAAAAAACTACAGGGCCTCCTCAGCGAAGAAAATAAAAAGATCCTGTCATTTATGTATTTATCCAGGTTGATGTGTGTATTATTGAGTAAATTCACTTTGCCCTCCTGCCCCATCCCACCCAAGGGTTACTGAGACTGTTCTGAGCAAACAGCCTGCACTGCCCTCACCTGCAGACCCAGGACTGAGAACTCCAAATGAGTGAATCAATGTGACAACAGAACCCTGTCACTGCTTGGATGGCCTGCAGCAGGGTGACCTGGGGACACTCGTGGTCAGCAGCCAGGGAGAGTCTGCTGTGCAAGACCTCAGCAAAACGGGCTCAGGGGCATCCTCAGCCTGTCCTCCCCTTTAATCTGGGTTTAAATGTCCGGTTCAAGGTTTGTCCACCATGGCAGGGATGTTGGTCAAAGCAGGAGTGGTCATCTCTGCTCCTCGGACAGTTTAACGTCTACTGAACAGCAGGAAATTGGCTGTGGTGAGCCAGGACCAGGGAACAAACGCCCACAGGAACTGCAGAGCAGCCCAGGCTGCACCAGGCTGCTCCATGGGTGCATTTCTATTGCATCATGGACATGTGGAACACAGGGATATTCACTGGGAAAGATCCTGACCCACTGATCCCTGTCCAAGTCAGAAATCAACCCTCACAGCTCAGCTGTGCAGGATCTCTGTGGATAAAGCACAGAAGACGAAATAACTCCCCAGAGGTGTTGGTCATGCACCTGAGGATGCTGTGATGAGACCATGGTGTGTAACACAGGAGAGCCTGCACAGACAAAACGTGCCTCAGAACATGGAATTCTGCTCTGCAAATGGCTCTTAAAAGTGGTTTTCAACTGACAATTTGTCTCTGAAAAGCTTTAACCAGGATCTCAAAAGCTCTAGAGGTGTAGAGGTTGTAGCTCAAATTAAGAATAAGTAACACAATTTGTACAGTAGTTTTAGTTTTAGTGGTAGCAGTGAGATAAGTGTGAATCCATTTTAATTACAAAATAATGAGTGTATCCTATTTTTCATACATTAAATACACCATAATCTATAATCCCTGTCAGTCTACGGGTATCCTTATATTGTACAAGTGTTTGAAATACTCTTCCAAGACCTTCATCTACTGCAGGTTGAATGGCAGGCAGAAATATCTCATGGATGTGTATAATCACATTCTTTTGTATCATATCAGCTGTCCCCGTAAATGTCATCTCATCATTCGTATAATATCCTAAAAAACCTTTAAAAACCTGTTCAGAATGGAGAGGTGTAGAACATACCCAGAAAATCAAACTTATTGTGATTAGAGTTGGATTTTCACTGTTTAAACCTCCTGGAATAAAAGGAATATTGAAGAAAACAGGAAGAGTGAGAGTAAGCGAGTTTAACAACCCTCCTTCCTCCTCCTGAGTGCTTGGTAAATGCGATTTATTTATCTGAATAGTTATGAGCTACGGTGCTGCTGCTGCCAAAGGACAGAGCTTCCTCCCCATACGTCATTCAAGCAGTGAAACATGGGAGACAATGTGTGAAAGGTACAATTTGATATTAGAAAAATGAAATGTGGACTCCTGGATGTTATACTGGCCAAGTATGTCTTTAAGCTTAAGACAATTAAATGATTTCCTATATAAAATAAGGATTTTTAAGTGACAAAGGAGCTAGTAGTTCCTGACATTAAGCAGGTTAGTTTGTTAGCTGAGAACCAGAAAAAATTAAATGCGATATTATTCAATGTTCAAAGGGATTTCTCAGCAGAGAGAAGATACCGTGTATCATAGATTGCAACTTCTAAATATTTGGTTTATTTCTGCATTACATAAATAAAACCTCATCCTCTACCACTATGTACTATAAATACTTTGCATGAATCCAGATAAATGTTTTATGCTGTTCCCTCCCTCATTTATACCTTTAAAAATGTGCAGCTCTGATTTACGCTTTTGAGGACGGCATAATAGAATTTGACATTTTCCAGCTG
Source organism: Pomatostomus ruficeps (assembly GCA_013400735.1). NCBI lineage: Eukaryota > Metazoa > Chordata > Aves > Passeriformes > Timaliidae > Pomatostomus > Pomatostomus ruficeps. Next base: position 19,001 of record VYZT01053476.1, read on the forward strand.
AGGTGTGGCCTAGTTCCAGCTCCACGCTTCATTACATTGTGCTCCCTTTGAGAGGACGAGAAGAGTAAAAATAGCCAGGTTGTTAAAAATGTAAAAAGCATAAATGAATTCTCACCAGATGTGCTGCTCGATTGTCATTTTCATAAAATTATGGTTGTTAAACTTTTGCTTGCCACGATGTGCTGGAAATCAATCTGGCCTACGAACAACGTGTCTGGAGAGATTGTCCCCCCCTCATCAACGTCTCTCTTCTTGGAGTCTCCCATAATTTAAACAAGAAGGGACTTCCATGAACCACCAGAGCATCCCTGCAACCAGAAATAGGATGGAAATAGAAAATAGAAACTCACCAAAATTGCAATGCATAAGTGAGAGAAGCGAGTGGTTTAAAAGCTTTTAGCACACTGTCTTTCTGGCGAGGAACGAGGGAGAGTGGAGGCAACACATCAAATGTGTTTTCCTTCTCCTGCTGGGCAGATTCAGGATGTTTTTATCTCAACATCAAAGCCGTTGGGTTTGGCACCAGGTAACAGAAATGCCTCTCAATTCACTGAAATCTGTTCTGCTGAAGGCTGGAGCAAATGTTCAAGCGTGGAGCCTATTTTAAGCTTGTTCTCTCACTGTAAAATGAACTTAAAATAATTGTTTGAAGAGAGAACTGGGAATTATGTTGCTTCCTGCGCACAGGTGACTTGCTCGCTGAAAGTCAGGAAGTTTGCGAAGAAGATTTCTGCTGTCTGAAGGAAAAGTGCTGTTCTTTGGTCAAAAAAGTTGTTACAAACAAGATAGCCAAGAAGAAAGATTTGTCAGCTTCCCTCTGCATGGCAAAAGGTTGAGTAGATTACTCAATATTTGTCAGGTTTGAGGTGATTGCCTGTCACTACCCAAGAAGTAAATAATATTGACAGCTTTAGACGATCAAAATTCAGAGCCTGCAAGGGTACGGAGCTGCAGCAGGCAGTGTTTGCAAAGACCTTCTGTGTCAGGAAGCTGCCGGGCTGGGCTGTGGGGAGCACGAGGGGTGCAGGCAGCAGCAGCTGGGAGCCACAGGATGGTCCCTGATAAGGGTCACAGCCACGTCCCCCAGTGCTGCCCAAACCGTCACCAAGGAGTTCAGCAGCTCCTGGAACAGCCTGAGTGATTCTCCGTGTGCTGGACTGACATTCCAGCTTGTCCTGAGCCAGGGGGAACACCTAACGTGAAGCTGTATACCTGAAGGGCTTAAAAAATAAAATTATAAATTTTTTTATTATTATTATTTTCCCCGCACATCCTTATTCAATCTCAGAAAATCTCTGAAAGGCTGAGATTTATGAACAATCCCTGGTGTAATCCTGCTTTCAGTGCTTCAGGGTGCAGCTTTAGGGGAAAGCCTGGATCTCCTTTGGGATCAGTGACCCTGTCCCTGATGGCCCTGGGCACCTGATCTGCTCCAAACGCAGGGGGGTGAAAGCAGAATTACAGGGGGGTCAGCAAACCCTGACGGGGCAATCTGGGAAACAAACGTGGGCCTGAATGGGAGGGGAATCAGGAGTAAATACAGAGAGGAGATCAGCTGTGACTGGAAAGGGGAAGCAGGAATTGAGGGATAAACTGGGCTGCACGTAGAGAAATTTAGAGGCAGAGGACGGGGTAGAGATGGATTAAAACAAAAGAGTTCTGGTATCAGGTGAGGGCTTGGAGATGCTCAGCTGGAAGGAAACCAGGTCTGGTAAGAGGAGAGTTAGAGAGTGGTTTATAGACTGGGACAAGGGGTAAATCTGGGGAAAAAAAAGAAAAAAGAAAAAAAAAAAGAGAGTAAAGCATATTTAAATCTACTCAGCAGGGGAATCCAGCACTCATCAGATATTTGTCTTTATCCCTTGTCTCCTACCTAGAGATTTGACAATATCACAAATGCAGATGTTTTTATTTCTCATTTCATTTAGGCTTCAGCAGGAACTTTCTCAAAGTGTAGAGGTCACTGGAAAAATGCAGATCTTTCTGCTAAAGTCATGGTCTTTGTAAAACTCATGGTTGTAAACATTGCTGAGCAATATCTCGCTTCAGGAAAATGCTCTCAGAGATCGAATGATTTGTTTGAATGTTCAAAAAATGAAAAAAATGGTGCGAAACAATTGCAAGCTCATAAACTTCTGAAATGCAAATACTAAGTCATAAAAAGATCCTTATTTTATCAGCCTTTGCACCAGCAGTGTGCAGCATTATTCTGCTTCTTTTAGGGACTATTTGTTACCTTATCCCATTAGTGAATATCTTAATTAAAACTATTGCTGTGTTATCATCATTTCCAGTCATTAGCATGACTGAAATGACCTGTAAGATTTTAAATACAATATCATAAGCAATATTTTAGAGGCTATCTAGGACTTTCGAATTGTCTATTGATTCAGAAGCAGAAAATAACTGTTTAGTTCTGTCAAAATAAACCTTAACTCCCTCAAGGTTTTTTTTCCAACAAAAACCCCCAGATCCCACCTACCTGCTTTTAACTGATGAGAGCTTTCACAGAGACAAAGCAAAACAGAAATGGAAACCAAAATACATCCCACAAACCAAAATACATCCCACAAATCTGGCTTTGGAAAATGTTACTGAAAAAAAATAAATCATGCTCTAAAAAGGGAATTAAAGCTTTCTTGGGAATGGCAGGGACCTCAGTAAAGATATTATAATGTGGCATTTGATGTTCTAGAGGGATTTCAACAAGTTTTGCATGGTCAAATTCCATTAATAAGTTGGCTTCCTTCCAAGGCTGTGCGTGTCCCTCTCATCTGCCACGGTGCCCTCGCTGTAAGGAAACCTCACCTCACCTGCTCAGGCACATCCCAGCCATTTTAATTGCTTTGCCCTGCTCGTTACAGCACCAAACAGGCTTAGGAAAATCCGGGGGTCTCGTTGTGCGGATTACGGGGGCTGTGAGTGGAGCAGCGCGGATTTTGGTGGGGCTGTAAGAGGATTAGGGAGCGGGAAGCGCCCATGGAGGGACATGAACGACAGAGTGAGGGGGACAGGAGACAATCGATGGGCTGGGATTGCAGGAGCTGCTCAGGGAGAACCACGGCTGCCAGCACTGTCACTGCCCAGCTCCGTAATGGATGGGCTTTGTCCTCTGCCTCTGCTCTCATCTGATCAGAAATACATATTTACTGCTGCTTTCCTCTGGCAGAGCTCGAGGATGTGCAGCCTCAGAGCTGAGCGTGCCGGAGCTGGGCTGACTCGCCGTTTTTAGCAGATGACCTTTAATTAGTGGGAAGATATTCTATCCATATCATATTCCTTCACTTGTCTTACTGGGCATTAGATGGCTGCTGTGAAGCATAAAGGATTTTTTTTTTGTCCTAATCCCTGTGATGTGACATGATTAATGAGATGAAATTCCCATTTGGAGTTTCCTACCAATCAATAGGCAGATGGGCAGTAGTGGATGTCGAACAACAAGACAGCAGGAGTTGCTTAAGCTCTTGCTACTTCCATAGAGGAAAAATATTTGGAGACATCATTTAAAGGAACAGATATTTTCCATTTTTCCACATTTCTCTCCTCCTTCAACACTTGTTTCTTTGTTTTTAATGTTCACAGGTAAAAATGCCAACTATAAAGAACATATTAAGCTAAAATAAGTATGCTGGAAAACCTTACAGATGTCGCTTATGGCAAGTGGGTCTAACACTGCATTGGCATTGTAAAAACATTTGCAAAATGGGGGATTTGATTTTTCTCCACATCCATGTTGATATAAATAAACATCTACACCAGAGAAGCCAACAGAATTACAAAACATTAGAATGAAGCCCCTGTGAATATAAAATTAGGCCCATTTTTTAATACTGCAATGAAAACTCAAATGTGTTTTGCATATCTTAATACATCCTTTTCCACAAACCTCCATATTCCACTCTCTGACCACATGGTCTTTGATGCCTAGGAACTGATGTGTAATATGATTCAAGGAATAATTTTCTATATGTTATTCTCAGCTGTGAAAATTTTGAAATTTATAAAATTTGTAAAAATCATATAATTTTAAGTCTTTACCATTTAAGACTTCCCTTTCTTGTCAGTAGAATTTAATTAGAAATATGGGTAACTATTAGAATAAATTATATTATACAATGATACCTTTATATGTCGGAAGATTTAAAAAAGTTACCAAAATGAGTAAAAGGAAATGACAACCAAAAGGCAAAATATGGCAGACTGGTGGATCTGAGGGAATAATGCACATTTCCAACCAGAGTAGCAACAGGTTTCAGGAGACTTCTTTCCTAGCCCTTGTGTCGATCCTTGTTTTCTCCTGGGCAATACTTCACTGTTCCCTTTAAACAGAAGTATTTCCATTTAGTTGTTTTGTAGGTTTAAATGATTGATCTTTTATTTTCTTCTCATTACCTTGTTCTCCCTCCCTCTCTCAGACAAAGATGCACACAGAGTAAAATTCATAACCCGCTCTCTTCCTAATGAACAAACTCCCACCGAGCACCAAAGTGCTTAATGATGCTCAGCAGGCAGAGTGCTGCAGTTCCCCTATGTGAGCCAATGTATAATCACACCACAAGTTAAAACAATATTTAGGTTGCCAAGAGAAACACTGGAAATGTAAGACATGCCGCATTTAAATTTTTCCAAACTTTAATTCTGTTCCTTTGTGTGTTCATCCATTGTAGTTGGGTGGGGGGAGAAGGACGCTGGATAAAGTATTTGTGATTATGAAATTAAAATCTCCTTGCAAGGCAGCCAAAGTAAATTTAGGCAAACTGTTTTTAATCAGCCTTCAGTAGCTTGCAAAACACTGTTTCAAACAGTTTTATTTGTGTAGTACACACTGTATATATTGATCTCATCTCCTTTTCCTCAGTAATGTCTACAGAGCAAATTCTGCAATTAATCAGCTCTGCAATGAAGTTTACAATTATTTAAAATAATGAAAAAAAGCTTTTTGCCGTGGTTGTTTATTAGGGGGTTCTTAAATTAGAGCTGGCACTTAGAAACCCAGCTCCTACCATGGCCCACTCAGGAGTGCTTTTAGGAATGCTGTTCGAGCAGGCATCCATTTATTCTTGGGATAATGAGGCAAGCAGATCCTTAGTGGGTGGTGGAAGGGCACTGCTTGTTCCCCTCTGCTGGAAGTGTCCCCAGCACGCGGGGATGTGGCCCTTGGGACACTCTCAGTGCGAATGTGGCCTCGTGGGGTTAACAGCCACACTTGATGGCTTTGGGGTCTTACCCAACTTACACCTTAACGTCATTCTATGATTTTGGGACACTCGAGTGCCCCTCACGTCCTCGGACAGTTCTGTTCTTCCCTGGCTGGGGGCAGCTGGTGAGCAGCTCAATGTGTGCCCTGCCCGGGCTTTTTCTCAGATCCGTATCCTTGTGCTCCCTCACTGAGAGGGATCCTGGAACAGTTTGGTTTGGTTTGGTTTGGTTTGGTTTGGTTTGGTTTGGTTTGGTTTGGTTTGGTTTAGGAGGAAAATCAAGAGTCCTATAAAAATCTGGCAAAAATCCCCATCAACAGAGACCGATCCCTGTCCCTGCTGTGGTGCCATGCCAGGGATTGTTGTCCTTATGGGGAGCACCAAGGGCACATCTGTAGCTGCAGTGATTTAAAGGAAAATACACAGAATTATTCTATGGCTGCTGAGCTCAAAATGTGGCGTCTCTGCAGCTGTGCAGTGATGCTCCCCAAAGGCAAGCATGGTTCAGCCTTGTCCCTTCTGGGCTGTGCCATCAAAGGTATTGTCACGGAAAACTGGGGGGAAAATAAAAACTTTCTAACAACATTTTTTTAGTGTTAAGAGAATTAAGGCATTGCTTTATTTCTGGCCAGGATGTGCCACAGAAACCATTTCATCCACACATAGCCCGAGTGTGCAGAGAAAATCATCCCATGACACATGAAGTTTATCTGATTTTTCTCAAACTTTATACAGTAAAAACCTATAGAGATCCATTGGTTCCGTGTTCATTGGTTCTAAATGGCGGGAGTCCGGAGTATTTGGTTTCTTATTGGTTACAGATATTTTTTGCTTCTGATGCTGATTTTGTCTTGATTGCCTGGTACTTTTATCAGTCCTTTCCTGGAACAGGTGTCTCCCCCTGGGCCAGGGCTGGGTCTGGTGTTGCTGGTTCGTTCCTGGCCCTTGCTGGTCGTTCTCTCTGTGTCTCTCCTGTGCTGCTCCCAGTCTGTTGAGATGCTGAACTCATCAGGCCTCCCCCCAGTTCATTCTGTGATTGTGAAGGCTGGCTGAAGTTAAAAAATTTTAAACTTGGTGTATTTTGCAACAGCATGGACAGGATTAGGAGCAGGGCAGTGCATCCTGCAGCCACAGCATCCCAGGAGCTGGGCTTTGTGCGGCGTTAAGGGATTGTTGGATGGGAGGGCAGACAAGCAGTGAATAAGGCACTTGGAGAGCTTTCTTTGTACGGGATTCCCACCCAGCTGCAGGCTCCCTGGAAATCTCCTAGCCAAGAACAGCATTTCCTGTTCCTCCTTTGAAGTCTCGCTTCACGCTCAGGATTTTCTTCATGAAGAGATAATAGTCGTTAGAGTGTTAGTTCAGCAAAACAATTAAGCACACAAAAGTGATGTGCTTACATGTTTTATTTATTTATGGCAAGCCTCACTTGCAGGCATCCTTGCTTACTCGGATTTTTTCTTTTCCCCTTGGTTTCTGGTGCAATGCATGGCTGCAAATTGTTCTGCACATTTCTCTTCTCTAGGTTCTTGACCATGGGTGACTACACAAGTTGTGTTCAGAAAATTCACATTAAAGATGTCTTGCCGCTTCATAAGCACTGGGGATTTTCTTTCCTGCTCTAAAAATGACTTCATTCAACTAAATACTGCAAACTTTCTCCATTTCACATTGATTTACTTAAAACACTGAGCTGAAGAGCTGAATGTAGCAGGCAAGGATGCTTTCTTGTTTCCCCAGGGAATGGCATATTCAATTATATATCGAGGGTCTGATTTCCTAAAAGGTTAAATTCAGGAAATACTGGGATTTCAGGCATCTTTGCATTTGACCACAATCTGAAGCTGGATGGGTTCCCAGAAACAACAAATGCTCCTGCTGCACTGACCACCCGACCCCCTGAAAGGCCCCGTTAAAGGCCGGTGATTTTTATTTATCCAGCGCTCATTCTGAGTGCAGCCTCCAGTTTTCATCGTGGCAAAGCACAAATAAACTCTGGGTATTGATTTTGTTATTTATAGGGGGAGCTGGGGCTCAGTCCTCCTCCTGTCTCGTGATCACTGCAACCCTCAACAGAATATAAAACGTAATTTCCCCGCTACTGATTACATAACAGGCAGTGCTGATATCATTCTGATCATAATGGCATTGCCCAGTGCTCACATGGGAGGACATCTCACAAATAGCTTCCAAAAATTCTGTTTCTGGTACTAAACTTATTTCACTTAAGTGAGGAAAAGAGTTTTAGGCATGTTCCAACTCAATAAATTTCGACTGTAATGGCTGAATGAACCAAACAGTTCGGGCAGACAAGTTCACAATTCTCCTATCCATAATTGTACAGATAAAAATACATCTCTGTGTGGAACATGGATTTGTTGAGAATGAGGGTCCATTCATACATCTCCAGAGCACTTATTTAAAATATAAAGCTGAAAAGCCCGAGTCTGAATATTAACGACAACGCCTCAGGTTAAGATGAATATTTATTGCAAACTTCTTCTGAGAAATGGGAACAGTCTAAGCCACGTCATCTAGATTAACTTTTTCCCCCCCACAACACAGCAGAAAAATACTAAATATTTTAAGGTACTTCAGTAGGCAATAGGAGTATTTTTTGCTAGGCAAATATATTTAGGGAGATAAAGATTCTTGTGCTCAAAAGGGAATGTTGCTTGAGAAAAACTTGTACTTACCAAGTTCTACTGTTGTAAGGGAAAATGAAGGTTGTTATAAAGGGAAAAATGGAGGATTGCTCTTAACTCCTGCACCATTAACAGCTCTGCTGTGTGGGAGAAGGAATAAATAAAGTTTTGTTTTAAAGAAGCTACTTAGGACCTGGCAATTACAGCTCCTGCCTCGGGCTCCTGAAGGAAAAAGCTTTTAAGTGCCACGCTGGGCTGAGGTGGTTGCATCAAGGAGAGGGTGAGTAGGAGGTGCTGCACAGGCAGGGACAGGCTCTGCCCTGCTCGGCTGGGTGGCTGAGAACCAGCTGAACATTTTTAGTGCAGTGCTGAACTGGCTCAGCAGATATTCCCAAAGCCAGGCTGTGCCACACGAGCCTGGGCACAGGATCACCCCGAGCTTTGGCACAGACCGGCCGTGCTCACCCTGCTCTGCTTCCGTGCAGACCAAGACTTTCTGCCCCCAAAATCCCAGATACACGAGCTGATATCCCAAATGTGGCACCAGCTCCTGTGGGACACGCAGGGAGCCTCTGTGCCCCACAAAGGTTGGGCTCACCTTGGACCTTCCAATAAAGTAACACAAAATATCAATGATTAATATATCAGGGGTTTTTTTCAGGTGAGCAAAGCAATTAATGTGGAAATTCCTCTGTGGAAATGTGGAAATCAGGAAAAACTCGTGTCTCTGTTCTGCTAAAAAGAGAGACATTTCAGATTTGCTGGCATTTGTCTCTTCATACTCAAATATAGAGCAGTTTGCTTTTTAGTCGCTTCTTGCTCAAATATAGAGCAGTTTGCTTTAGATCTCTGGAATTTCCCTTCCAAGCAGAGGCCTGACTGGAAGCCACAGCAAACCCATCCCATTTATTCTGTTTTAAATTCACCACTGAATATCTGAAGAACCAATAATTCTCCCAGCTAAACCCCTTCCTCATTCCTTTAAAATGCAAGTTAATACATCAGGCTTTAAACTCCAACAAATAAAACCTCTCCACTGAAAAATTAGGAAAGAACTGATTGACCCACTTAGGACTGTCCACGTCTTGGGAAACAGGAACATCTATAAAGTACCAAAACCAGGCAACTGCAAAAGTTGAAATTGTGCACATCCAACCCATTTCCCACCAGGCCTGCACACGCAGAGTTGCTAAACCTCATTACAATGTAGCATAAATGGAGGTCTAATTAACATAAGAAACTGATCCAAAACAAAATCCCGTCAACATACATGAAAACGAAGTTGATGTGTTTGAAATTCAGCCAACTACAAATTAATTCAACGTAGATTACATATACAGGGAGAGAGAGGCTCCAGCAGAGTAACTGGCATTGTGTGGGCATCTCTGCCAGAGAGATTCCCTCTTCCCCTCCATCCCCTCCCAGCCCCGAAGATGAATTATTTTTGTGCACCATATGCTGCAGCACCAACCGGGGCAGTGGTCAGCCTCACATCTCGATAGAAGTAATTTCTGGATAAATTAATTTGTGCTGTGTCTGCTTTCCCCTTTCTGGGCAAGCGGTTCTGGGCCAAACAAAGTCAGACTGTGGCCTGTGAAAGGCCGAGGTGTCTGATGGCTGCACCCCGCACTGCCACTTCCAGCTGCTGGTGGCTTCCACGCTGGCAGAGCTCCTGGGGCTCTGGGGACACCTCTGTGGCAGCACAGCAGGAGAGAAGTTCAGGGAGTGTGTTGAGGGTAAGAACAGCCTGAGAAAAGCTCTGTGCTGGTGTTTCCCTGCTCTCCAGGCTCCAAACTGGATTTGCTGTGAGCTCTGTGCCACGGAGTGAACAGTGGGGTGAGAAGGGATCAGAGCTGGATCCGGGTGTGGCTGCAAACCTTGGTCATGCCAGGGTGAGCCTTGGCAAGGACACTCGTACCACACACCAGAGCTGCTGGGTGAGCAATCCGTGTGGGAAATCCCCACTGTGGTCACCGACAGCCTCGTCACACCAAAGTTTTCAAAAACATCATTTTATCCACCAAAGCTTCTCAGAAACATCACTTTATCTACCAAAGTTTTTCAGAAACATCATTTTATCCACCAAAGCTTCTCAGAAACATCATTTTATCCACCAAAGTTTTTCAGAAACATCCTTTTATCCACCAAAGTTTTTCAGAAACATCCTTTTATCCACCAGATACAACTGTGAGCAGACCACGCAGTCCCATGGGTGCAGTGCAAGCACCTGAACCATATTATTTGAAGAAAACAGCTTGGGAAACCCTGTTTCTTCTCAAGCTGCTGCTGGGTGGCTGAGCAGTGGATATTTGTGTCTTCATGCTGGAGGAAGAACCATTTCCCTTCTCTTTATTGCTCTGGTCTCTGGATCTCAAATTATCTGAAATGCTGTCTCAGTTCAGTTCATATTGCTCTGCCCTTCAGGTCATAGCAGATGCCAGGGCCAGAACATTCTCTGAAACACTGGCAGGTGTTTGTTTGAGTGGACTTTTATAGGTCTGAAGCCTCATTAGTTGTTTTCATGACCTGAATACTAATTTAGCCGTGTGCTTCTTACGCTCTGGATCTGAATACCCAGAAAATTCCAATTAATTTCAATCTATAGGTACTAGTTATCCTTATTTAAAACAATACGAATTAGCTTAATAAACACCTTTTTATGCCAATAAAAATTCTGTGTCAGTATAGCAGATGATTAACAGAATCCCTGTAATAAAGCATTTTATGTCAAGATGTCCCACGTAGAGCAAAAAATAAATTGTTGGGTCAAGTGGCAAGTGAAAGATATTCAGGATTGGTAACACCTCATTAAAAACCATTTCAACTGCCCTGAGGCAAGATGTTAATACACAGTAATTGTCTGCTCAGAGCGAATCTTTTTGCAGTTACATGAATAATGCAGAGTAACTAAATATGCTTGTTTATGTATTTAACAGATTCACTAGAACTTCAAAGCTAAGGACTCATTTTTTTAGTGTTTTACGCCACAATCACAAGTTCATGAATAGGAGAAGGAAGGATAAAAACACTCTCGTCTACAACTGCAAACTCCACTTGCAGAAAACAAAGTAGGAAAATAATTTAATCAGGGTATCTGTGAATCCCAGGGAATGAGTTCTGCTGCTGCATCTGCACTCGTTGCTTCAGTAAAACTGCAAACAAATAATGGGACATCAGGAATTGTAATTTAAGCAGTGTAAGTGATGCCTATTGCTGCATAGAAAATCACAGAATGTTTTCCAACTGCCTTTGTGAAACTCTGAGTGTGTTTTTAGCATTTTAGCAAAGAATATCTGTAAGGAGTGGGATAAAAATTCTGGTAAATCTCAAGTACCCACACAAACAGAAGATAATCTCCGTCTTCAATCTGCCTGTAGAAGAGGAATTTGAGATTTATCCGTCTCAAAATAGTATTGTGATCTTACGTTTCAGACTTCGAATGTCTGGGAAAAAGGAGTTTGCTTTTCTGCTGGATTACTCTTTCATAAACTACAACCCAAATTTTTGGAAAGGCTGGAATTCTTAACACTAATCCCCAAAATCAATACTTCATAAGATAATTTGTGAAAGTAGATGTCCTAATATGCACTGAGTGTTGAAATAAGTAGTTTACAGCTTGGGCCAGGAAAAATTACATCTCTCATCTAAAATAATTTTTACAAAGTCTTCTCTCTGCAACTACTTGATCATTGGTATATAATTTGTGTATTTTAATGCAGCTGTAAGATGTAAACAAGATTTAATTGAGTGCTCCAGAATATTAATGTCCCACATGAAGATTTAATTTATTATTCGTGTTTAGGAAGTAGCCAGTGTTACTGGGTTTGTGTGTCTGCTCTGCTGCAAACAGCTCAAAGATATGATCTGCTCTGCAATCCAGAAAAAATATTCTGTTTCAGTTGAGCAAGAACCTGTTACCACTGGATTGAGATTTTCCATTAGCAAGAGACGTAGTGGGTGACAAAAAATATCTCATTCCCCACTTTTCAGAATGAAGTAAAACTTCCTGCTAATTTCTGGTGGTCTATCCTGCAAGGCTGTGTTAATTAGCATGCAAATATAATCTATTTAACTGTAAATTGTCTCAGTAAAGAACTTTTTAAGCTCAGGGAAGAGAATTTCTTTTGGTGTCTCTGTAACCCCGTGAGTTGTGGGGGTCCTGTATCAATCACCCTCCCAGGACAGGAACCCCTGGCCTGGTACGTGGGGAATTCAAATCCCTCTGGTGTCAGCAAACAAGCTGCTCTTTTAATTAGACATCTTGAGCCATATTTTTCACTGTCTATATCCCGAACTTCTGATCTAATCAAATCAGGAGAGGAAAAATAATAGGAGGAGGAACCATGAACTTAGAGCGATGAGGCTGAGCAGAATCCGGGGCAAACCAGCTGGGTTTGCTGAGATTTTTTCTAAACTCAGATACCAATGCCAGGAATTGGTACCAGGCACGTTCTGGGCAGTCTGAAGAAACGGGAAGGAGCTGTGCTCTCCCTCCCACTGATGGGTTTCTGTGACTGGAAAGGTCTCTTTTCCAGACAAGCCAGGGTAGCTCATGCCTACCCCGCACTTGGCCTTCCCTGCTGAGAATTCCAACAGGGATGTCTCAGCTCCACGTGATATTGAATCTCCACCGCAAACCCCCGAGGGGCAGAGATCACATCCACTTGTCTGTAAAACCTAATGTGCACATATGGCAGAGAGCAAATAGCAAAAAGGATCACAGACAATACGTGAGGCTACGTTTTGTTTGCCTTTCCAACACGAGGGTGCATTTACGGCACGATTGCTCCCCAGAATTCTTGAGCCCCGTAAAGCCTGTGCAGCTCTAACCAGGGTGAGGTGCAGGAACAGGAAGTTTTATCGTCAGCTTTTCTCAAGCAAAAAGTTCTGTTATCAGCGTTTGGGGTTGAAAGGCTGGTTAGGAAGCCTGAATCCTTTGTTTTGTCCTAATGCCCACCTGATGTGGCAGCTGCTCCCTGATTTAAGAAGAACGGGAGAATCTCCAACAACGGCGAGAGAATTTAATGCAAGGAATGACAGAAATTTTCAGGTTTTCAACACTTTTTTCCTGTTTCTTTCCCCAGTCAAAAAGCAGCGTGCGGTGGCTGTGTAGTGTCAGCAGTGTCCCACTGAGGTTTGTGGATTTAGGACAGGGATCTGGGAAGGGTGAAGCTCCTCAGCAGCGTCCTCGTCCCTGAGCGTGGCGCTCAGCGGCTCCAGCACAACAGAACCGCTCCTCGCTCGCGTGGCCTGGGCTGTTCCGTGTCCAGCTGGAGGCTGGGCCAGAAAAAGCTACCCCTACATCTTTAAATTCCTCTAAACCAGCAGCCTGCTCTGTCCAGGATGACAAAAAGCAGAAATAATGCAGGTGAAGAGCTGAAAGCCGCCTTCCAAGGCAAAGCCCCGCTGAAATCACCGAGCGCGCACACGATGGCTGGCTTGGAGCGGGGAGCCAGCTTTCTGCCAGAGCTGGCAGGGGAATAGAACATTATTTGGATTCCAAAGCTATGTTAGGGAAGGACAACAACATTGTCTTCATGACTCATTTTTGTCAGACTGGATTCAAAACTTATACCAACAAATTTGACATTTCGTACTGCTCTGCAGAAAGCAAGGAAAATGAGTCCATGTTTTAAAACAGCAGGGAAGCTTCCAGTGCTACAATTAACTGGTAACATATGCCACTGCTGCCAAGAGGATTTTTAATCTCTTTAAACATTAATGTAGCATTTTTGCTTCTGTCGCAATAAGGCAGCCATCTGTGTTTGAACCTGCTGGGAAACTGGGGATATGTTTACAGAGAGAGAAATCGAGAGAGGCAGGGAGGGAGGTAGACATCCATGTTTCCAGACCCAGCATCAAAAATAACAATTCAAACCTTTTAAATAGTATTATTAAGGTGTCATATAGCGGCAGGAAGATTGTTCAAATGCTCAGACTGCTCAATTTAAAACCGTAGGGAAAGCTCACCCCCAACCCAGAACATATTCTCCTTATTTAATAAACTTGTTTTTCTGCATGACTGTGAGCAGTTAATAAAGGATTTCATTACGGACTTATTTCCAGGAAAATCCCAGGTCTATGACATTGAAACAAACCTTTTATGTGATATTGAGGAACAGCAAAAAGCTGAGAGTTCCATAAATCCTTTTAGCCTGAGCCTCCAATTCTGCATTTCTCATTGCCCCGTAGTCTCATATTTATGAGGTTTTAATTTAATTATTTTTTATTAGGAACTAATGTCCTCTGAGAACCAGATACGAAAATGCAAGCTCACAGCTACCCTCTACAGACGCATAAAAGGTGACGGATCTTGGAAAAATATCAGCCCTGCTTTTCTTCCAGTTTCTGTCTGCGCTCCTTGGGATGACAGCCTTCAGCACGGGGATGAGTCTCAGGGCAAGGAAAAGTGAGAGGGATTTGGGGCAAGGAAAAGTGAGAGGGATTTGGGGCATGGAAAAGTGAGAGGGATTTGGGGCAAGGAAAAAGATGAGGAATTTGGGGAAAGGAAAAGTGAGAGGGATTTGGGGCAAGGAAAAGTGAGAGGGATTTGGGGCAAGGAAAAATATGAGGAATTTGGGGCATGGAAAAGTGAGAGGGGTTTGGGGCATGGAGAAGTGAGAGGGATTTGGGACAAGGAAAAAGATGAGGAATTTGGGGAAAGGAAAAGGGAGAGGGATTTGGGGCAAGGAAAAGTGAGAAGGATTTGGGGCAAGGAAAAATATGAGGAATTTGGGGCATGGAAAAGTGAGAGGGGTTTGGGGCATGGAGAAGTGAGAGGGATTTGGGGCAAGGAAAAGTGAGAGGGATTTGGGGCATGGAAAAGTGAGAGGGATTTGGGGCAAGGAAAAGGGAGAGGGATTTGGGGCAAGAAGCTCGTGCTGCACTCAAAACCAGGTCTGGGAAAACCACGGTCGTTGATCTCTCCTGGTTTTGGGGATGATCCCAAAGCAGCTCCCGGGTTCAGGCTCCGGAGCCGATGCACCCCAACAGCACGAGCAGATCCCCCAGGGCCAGCTACAAAAATAACCAGGTACAGAGGCAGGGAAACCATTCCCAGCCGAGGAGGGATCCTGGGAAATGGCCAGCCCTGGCGCGGGTCACCGCGGCCTTTATGAATTCGCACGGTTAATATTTTTAATTTGCTGGGCTAAGTTGTTAAGTGCTGACATCCAGCATCCTTTGATGAAGCTGCAGGTGCTCAGCACATTTTCAAACGTAGCCACACGGTTTTTTGGGCCCATTTGTTTTTCCTGGCTGCGGCAATTCAGGTGGGAGGCTTTAAAGAACTTAAGGAGGCTTTTTGCTGCTGGGTTATTGCTGCTTGCTGGGGATCTATTGACTAATGGATGGAGAGGGGATACAGGAGGGGTCTATTGTGTTATTAAGGGTTGTCAGGCAGCAGATAAAGGCCCTTTTAAATGGATATGTGCATGGGTTAAAATCCATCAGATGGATCGAGACATCGCTGCAGAAACCCCGGAGTGATAGCTCTGCTTACAGCTCCTAATTTAGTTTAAATGTAAAAAGCCCATAAATAACAGTTATTTCTCACACAGACAATTAAGTACCCAATATTTATAAAATACCATGTATCACACAGACCTCTTAAAGTCTAAGAAAAATCTTGTGCTGTTTTGGGGATTTATTACATCCTATATATTTCCTATTACATCCCATCTATTACCTAATGAAAGAAAACCTCTATGAAAAGAATAATTTCCTTTCTCACAACGCTTGTTTCAATTTTCTCTCTTTTTTGTCTAAAACCAGCCCTGCCTGAGCTTTCCTGAACTCAGAACTGGCACGTGCTGCCTTGTATCTTTATTATCTTTATGATGTGTTGAACTCACCCATTAAAAGATAATTCTCTGGCAAACCACTTCACCTGCCAGCAGTTAAGCTTTGACTATAATTGTGAATTGTTTGATTTTGAATCACTAAATATGCACCGAAGTATTTAGGTTTTCTACCTTTTTTTTTTACCATTATGTTTAAAAAAATATCACAAACCAAGCCTCTTCAAACAGACTAAGGTAATCCTGGCAGACAAAAATCACAGTAGCAATTGTAGTGAGAGAAACTGAGAAGAAGGACAGCAAAATTCACACAAGGACAATATTTATGAGCCACCTGCACAGAGGCAGTGGAATTTGTGTAAATTACTCATCATTGCATTTTTTAAACTATTTTGCCCATCTATTTTTTAATACTCATGGTTCCAGACAGATTTGGGCTTTGAAATGGCAAACTGTGACTGCCTTGGAGCTTCCTTTGTGCAAAATATTTGAGATAAAAATTCTGCGTAAGAACAAAAATTTTTTATCATTTTTGATTCATGAACTGTTGCAGAATTCTCATTTTCCACAACCTCTCTGCACAGAAATTTCCTGCTTTCAGTGGCAAAGAAAGGATGCTGGGCTTGCTCCTGCTTGTCCATAAATTCACATCCTTAAAAACAAGGAGAGTGCGATTGAGATATTCATATGACCAAAGCTAAATATTTGTGTATATTTTCCTGCAGAAACTGAAAGGCGCTTCAGTTAACTTTTAAAAAAATGCCTTTTTAGGTATTTAATTCAGTGAGTGGTAGGAAATAGCAAAAGAATATTAAACTTTTGTGATGGATCAATTAAGGACCAACAAATTAACTTACAGAAAAATATTGATAATAAAAAGCCCAGCGTGAAATCTGATGATAAAATAGTTACTCAAACCTCATCCTCTTCAAGAGTGTTCAAGGAAATACCAATATTCATTCAACAGCAAAAATCCCTACAGAGAAATAATATTCTGCAATCAGCAGTCCAGAGAGGCTGTTAATTTAGCAAAAAAAAAAAAAAAATTAAAAAAATATAAATAAAGAAAAAAAAATCAGCCAGGCTGGCCAGGAATGATTTGTTCCTGTCCAACCCCGTCACCTTTTCCACCTTGGACCTGGAAATTGTTTCCAGGAGGACACGACCAAAGTTGGTTTTTCCAGGCCCAGAATTGTGCCCCTTCTTGCCCTGGAGAAGGAATCCTACCTGCGAGACTCAAACATTAAAACCATTTCAGGAAGAAAAGGTCTCTGCCAGGTGCCAAATATAAAGCAACACAATGGTTGGCAGGGGAGTAAATTTGTTCAAATTATTTTTTTTTCATTTGGGCTGTTTCAGCCTGGAGTAAATGGACCTCCCTTTGCCTGGAAATGGCAACTGGAACACGAAATAAATCCGCACGCCAACTTTGTAAAGGCATAAAAATAAATTAAAACTTGAAAGTTTGGATTCAACAAGTTCAGCGTGATTGTTACTAACAGTGTGAATAGACTGAAATGATTCAAGATTCCTATTTCTAATTTCTGGTCAATGCTGCTTTCAATAACGAGTGGTTTTGGCTCAGATATGAATGATCTGAATTCTCTTTGGATGGAAGCTGGCTTGTGCCATCTCCCATTCTCTGATCTCACGGAGGGCACTGATCCACTGCCGCAAATGCCACGTTCAGACCCGTGTCGTGACCAAAATCAGGGTCCATTGCTTCTGTCCTCGGTTCTCCCGCACGGTGGGAGCTCCCCTCCCGCACCAATCCAAGTGATTTTCCCCCTCTCTCTGGATCAATTTCCTTCCACAATAAAAATCAATCCTCAGTCACTTTGTCTTCTGCAGTCAAAGTCAATTCCCCTCTCTGCCCATACATATTCAGATGTCCCCCTGTGACACCCCCTGGTGCCGGCAGCAGCAGCAGCGCAGCCCCCGAGCCCCCCGTCTGGGGGAATTGATCTGCTCTGCCCCCAGGCACACGGAATTAATCCCCACTCACACTTGCAGGATCAATCTCCTCAGCCCAGCTTAGCTCTGTTTCCCCCCCGACCGTCCTGCTCCTCCTCCGTGACACTGGGATGTGTTCCTGCCCTGCCCCGTGCCCTTCAGCGGCTCTGACCGCCTTCTGTCACATCCCTTGCAAGGTTTTATTCCAGCTTTTCCCTTTCGCTTTCCTTGGTCCAAACCGCTGGCAACCCCACAAGATACATCCCATTCCTTTTGCTTTGATTTCACACCTTCCTCTGGGGTCTCACACACACAATTCCTTCCCAGTTCAGCGGTGGTGCAATAAGTTTGGTTAAATTTAAGCTGAAATATTCATTGGATCAAGGAATTAATTCTACCCATACATTTTATTTTCCTTTATTTTTTTTCATTTGTTTCGCTCAAGGTGCTACTCTCTTCTCACATCCTGATCTTTTCAGATTTCAATCCGTAATTCTCAGAAACAAATCCCAGTGAAATTGTCACAATTCCCTCAGCAATCTTCTCTGAACATCTCAGACCCAGTCCTTCCCTGGAACCAAGATTTGTGGGATGTCATTTCTCTAAAATGCTTTACAGATGGACTCTGAAGAAAACCCACCCACTCATCATATGTCTCTCGTGGGGTTTTTATACCTTTTGGTAGATCTTCTTCCAGACTTGTCTGATCGTATTTTGAGAATAATTGTTTTACAGCTCCGGAAAAAAAGGAAGAATGAAAACATAAGCAAATATTCTAAATAATATCCGAGCAGAGTTTGATATCACCCAGCTTTTTGAGGGAGGCTTCAGCTGGAGGTTGATGGATAGGATAGAAAAGTGAATGCAGAAAACAAAGGAGATCAATATTCAAGTTTTGCTGTAAAAATATTAGATGGGATATTCAGAATACCTGAAATAATTTTAATGGTCTGACAATGTTCACCTTGAATTTATTTCAATGCATTAAAACTTTACACCTGCAACTGCAGTGCTAGACTGTGTTAGGTTGCTAATGTAATTTCCTTCCCATTTTTTGGACAAAATGATAATTCTGTGATTGGTATCATCATGCTTTAGCCTCAATCGCTCCCACAATATCAGCCTGCTTGATACAAACTTCAGGAGACTTTGCTTTTCCTAGCAGAATAAACAAAGACCTTCCCCTCTCACAGACCTTCCCCTCTCACTTTTCCCCTCCAAAATAAAATTTACACCATTTCAGGGGACACCAGTGTTATTCATTCGCGATTTTTGCCGTCTTTTGCCTCTGCCAGCATTTAAAACTCGCAATAGGATTTGTGAGTGCTGTTTGGAATTCACTTCTGTGCAGAAAAAGGGGGAAAATCGTCACGAGTGCAACCAGGAGAACAAAGCAGGGATTTTGCTGGCATGGAGCGAGTCATGGCTGAGCGCTTTCCTGGAAACCTGCGAGGCCTCCGTCCCATCCTCCCCGTGAATGTGTTGGGAGCCATTGTTTCTGCACCAGGTGCACATGTTTGTCTACAAATTATTTTCCTCCTGAAGGCCAAAGAACAAAAGCCAAAAAAAGCCCCTAAATTGGAAAATAACCTCATCCAAGCTCGTGTGCAGGAAATCCAACGCGCTCGGCTTTATCATTCCAAAAGCCACGAAGGCAACACAAGGGACAGCTCCGTGTGCCTTATGCAGAGAAAAAGGACAATATTTCCTCAAGAAAACTGACACAGAATCACTGAGGGTTTGGGGGAAGAAATGTTCGAGTGATGTCTTTTGTTTCAGTAAGTTTTATCTAATTTAGCAATAAGATAAAAATCTGAATTTTCTTTTATCACTCATTTTATTGTAGGTCTTGCTGTACAGCCAGAACAATGAAATTCTGGTGTTGGATAACTAAAGATGTGCTAAAAAGGGAAAGTTCCTTGCTTTGGTTTTACCTTTTCATTTGTGCTCCCTGGTGGAAAGACTGCACAGCTGGAGAGTTGGAATCATGTGGAAAAGGAATAAAAACATGAATGGAATCTAAAACAATTAAAAATTCTTTAAGTTTTATGGAATTTTTTATGACTATCTCACTCTTGCAGTTCAGATTAAATAGATCTTTGCAACTCCTTCTGATCACATTCTGATGACAAACAACAGATAATCCAATCTGAAGGAATTTTGGAAAACATCACCCAGAAAATCCACGGCAGGTCTTTGTGCCCACAGTGATTAATATCCGAAGGCATGGATGGGCCCACTCAGGTATTGCCACTTTTCTGCAAATCTGCTTTTCCAATTTTGAATTATTTTAAAGAACACAGAACATTTAGATTTCTGACAACCCACAGAGAGTCACCTAATAACAGAAATTAGTCCTCTTACAGTGTGACTGCTTTTAAGGAGTGGGTATTTGCCACGATATACCCCAGTAAAATGTCAATTCAAGCTTTCATTTTTAGATTTCTTTGAAGTTCTGCCACCCTGACTCCTGCAACAAACAGCTGTGGAGTTTGAATCTGCTGCACCAGAGGGTTTTGGAGGGGAGGGACTCACCCTGACAAATCAGAACAGGATCTACCAAGGAAAGTCACTCCTTTGTAGGGAAATGTTTAATTTAGGAAGGCCATATCAGCCCTTTGGGAATACATGAGGCAAAAATCCCTTCTTTTTCAAGCTCACAGAGATAAGAGCCCAACAGGAGAGCAGCGTGTCAGAGCTGCCAGCGGTGACTCCCACGGGCACAGTTCACTGATTTCTGGGGTGAACAGAAATCGAAATAAGTCCTGAGGAACAAGTTTCTGTTTCCTGCTGGGCAGCTGAGGGGTGGGTTGGTGTTCAGGGTACAGGAGCTGATAAAAGGCATTTCACTGTCACTGAAATTCAGTGCTGGGCTCAGTAAAGCCAAGTTTGGAAAGAGGCACCTGGAAGGTTTGCCATGGGGACAACGTCCACCTCTGAGGCAGGGACAGAGAGGGAATTGAGTGGAGTAGAGGGGAAGAGCCTGGGAGCTGGAAGGGGACTTTGCTGCTCAGGGGAAACACAAGAAAGGGAGGGAAAGGGCAGTTTCTTGAGAAGAAGCTTTCAAAGTGGGATATTTTCATTTCCTTTTCACCCATCCTGGTTCAGCTCTCACCAGCTGCTCACCACGCAGGGACATCTGTCCTGTGAGGAACATCCGAGCTCCTGCTCTTCCCACCATGGAGATTTCTGCCTGCAAGTCCCGTTCCAGTCTCCAAAGATCAGCCCTAGGAAGAGGTGGATTTTTACCCTGCCTGGACTTTGAACCATCCCGGTGTACAGGGCTGAATGAGACACAAAAACAGAACAAGAAGGACAATGCTCAGGTGCTGTTTTCTTGTGGAGGTTCACTCTGGGTTTAAATAATTGAATTCTAGCCAGCAATAACAAATGTCCTTCTTCACCTATATAAACCAGAAAATAACACTCAGAAACCATTATTGTCTTCCTAAATAAAATGAATTTATGGAAAAAAAATGAATACAGAGAAAGGAAGACTCCAAAAATGTCCCATACTTGGGGGTTTTTTTGGGTGGAGGAAATAGGGCAGCAGTGGAACGATGTAAACCCTCTTGACGTGCAGCAGCAGAAAGCCTGAAATGAAATCAAATAATGAAGTGTGTGTGAACTGCTGCTAGCAGGAGGATGCAAATTCCTCACCTGGACTGCCCAAATTGATAAGGAATGTCAGGAAGGAGAATCATCAGCCTTGGTGCTGCTGGGATCAGCTGAAAATCCCTGTGGGAACCCAGCGGGGAGGAGAGAGGAGATGGGAACAATTTTCTGATTTCAAAGGGCCTTGACCCCCCTAAAGCCAGCAGTGGGTGTAACGGGGTGAAGGGAAGAACCTGAGCAGCAAGGTGGGATTCCAGAGTGTGACACAGAAGAGAAAATTCTCTTTTCTCTGGGCCCTAAACCCTCCCTCCCAAGGAAAGCAGTGCTGGGCAGTCAGGGAAGGCAAAGGGCAAATCCCAGTTCTCCTGCAGGGGCCATCTCTGCTTAATTTAGGAATTCGTTTCTGAGGTGGAATAATCTCTATAATGACACAAAACTAAAGAAAATAATGAAAATTTAACAACTCGCTCCATCCTCAGCGTGTTTGTATTTGTGTTCTGTGATCTGGCTCTCAGATATTTACCTTAGAAGCACTTCTGAAACAAACTCAGCTTTTTTCCACTTAACTGGGCCAATACGTGTTATTTTCAACTGTTTCCAGCGCTACGTTTCCCTCTCTTAATATTTGTGTTCAGGTATCATTGTTGGCTTGATTTTCCAGAGCTCGAAATGTGGAAATTTCTTATTCCGTTCAGCACCTTCTCATGAGATATGGGGAAAGTATTCATAGAAAGCAGTTGTACTTGGGTTTAACATTGTTAGCGTTTCCTCTCATGAGGGATATTAAATAATTTCATGCACAACTGCTCAAAATATTTTTTAAACTTCTGTAAACATAGGATTGCCAAAATCTAACATATGTTATGTGGTATTTAATCCTCCAGAGGAACCGGAGGAACAAAACACTTCTGCTAAAGTAATTAATAAGCACCAATACAGATACCTCGAAGCTGTTCCATCAAAAATGAATCATATCCTTCTCCAAGTCACACCCGATATTTAAGCAGTCTAAAAATGAAAATTCAATACACCAGAATACCGGCTGAAGCAAGTGCTGAAATCTTATGTATCGAGATCAAATCACCAAAGCTGTGCCACCTTCTGCTGCTCCTGAACCAGGAGAAATGGGGAAGTTATTTGTAGAAAATTAATTTTGCCTGGGAGAAACCTCGTTTGGCACAGCCTGGCAATCCTGCGGGGACCGGCGATTTAGGTTAAAGTGCACGTTAATGAATTATTGAAAGTAAATTAAAAACCAGCAGAGCCCCCGAAATCCGTTCCCATCCGTGAAGGTATTTGCAGTGGCTGCTTGCAGACGTGGCAGATAATTCTTATTTTTTGTTTTCCTGCAATTTAACAGATGCACAATTCTCTGCTACGTGAATCCCACTGCAACACTCGGTCAGTGATTCACGTATTTTCTCCTAATATTTACCAGGCAAAAATAGAATTTCAGGGCATTTTCAATCAACACAGAATTCCTCAGGGAGCAGCAAAAAGTTCGAGCTCCTCCTCTCAGGTCAGTGTTGAAGCTGCTGCCTGTGGGTCCTGCAGGGAAAGGTTTCTGCCACTTCAGGGGAAGAGAAATCCTCTCGTGCTCCTCTCAAGGTGCGGCAGCACCGAGGAAATAAATTACAGTTCCATGAAGAGCAGAAGGAATAACGGGGAGAGGCAGCACCCTAATCAATGAGGTGTTTCACTGCTGGGGCTGGTTCTGGAATCAGAGCTGCTCAGTTGTTTTACACTGAGCTGAATGAACACTTAAAGTAAATAAATAAAAATCAACATCTGAATCTGCATTTGAACCACGGACTCCTCCACAGGTGCTGTGCTGGGCTAGAAATTCGTGCTCTTCCTCTTAATATTTCGTGCTTCATTCTGCTTTTTACTATTTTCCATATGAGAGTTTGACACATAAAACCCAGCTGATACATCTTAATATTTCTATTTTTATTTTTTATAATAATTTCAATGTCATTTTTATGATTTGTGTGGATTTTTTTTCTGCTTTTCATTTTAAAGTAACCTTTCCAGTAATGAAATTTCTTTATCGAAATGGTAATTCAAAATTTAAAAAAAATATTTTTTTGTTGATTCTTGGTTTTGATTTTGACAATTCTCTTAGTACTGAATACAGAAGTTAGATGGTTTAAGATTTTATTAATATAATGAAAGGCCTCAGTAAAATAAAAGAAGAAAGGAAAAAGCCTTTGTTTCTTCATCTTTACAGATAAAGAATGGAAACTTAGAGCTTTAAATGTCCAGGTCGATTACCATTTCAAGGAATTTTCAGAATAAATGTGGTTTTTGTGGTTTGGTTACAATGAGTTTCATTCAGTTGTCATTATCTGCTCCTCGTGTTGTACCCTGAATGACAGAGGTGACACAGAAATTGAAATTCCTTTTTCCTTTCCAGAAGATTCCTCCAATTCAGTACTGAAAAAATGAGCTGAACACTCAAACTGTCTGTGACCTTCCCACGTGGGCTTTGCTGTGGCAGCACGCAGCACCTCTGCAAAATGCTGAATTAATTCACATTAATGATGCAGCTGCGTCGTTATTACACAACTCTCCCCACGCCCAGACCCATTCCCAGGATCAAAGGCAGCGTTCCTGGGGCTGGAGCTGCTCCGAGTGCTCCAGGGCACCATTTACCTCGCTCCATAGAGAGAATTAGAATTTATTTATTTTATTTGAAGAGGCTCCTCAATACCTTCACCACAAAACAAAGCAAAGTGGCCCTGAAATCCGGGCTCGGCAGTGCTGAGGGTGCATCAGCCTAAGCTGCTGGGATTGAACAGGCTGGGACAAGAGCAAACTCAATTACAGAGGTGGAAGAATTCAAGGATCACGTTAAAGAGCAGAAGAGGGAAACCCCAGAACGCTGAACCCTTTATGGAACAGGATATTTATAAAACATGTATTTAGCAGAGGTATTTTCTGCAGACGTGGCTTTGCAATGTATGGGTTTTTCTGAAGGTTTTAGAGACCAAAATACAGAGGAAAAAAGAAGTGGGAACTTCCTTCTTGGGTCCTTTCCACTACATCACAAATTCACTTTTTCCATGGCTACAATACTCTTTATAGATAGTTTATTTTTTTTTTCCTTATTTTGGAAACAACCCAGCCCATCCCCCAACATCAAGACTTTTAAATCCTCTCATCGACTTCAATTTGACAAAGAGTGGAGATCTCAAAGACTCACAGTCCAGGAAATACGAAAATAGTCACGAGTGGGGAGGAATGGCTTTGGGCTGATGGAGGGCAGCTTTAAATTGGATATTAGGAGGGATGGGATGAGCTTTGAGGTCCCTTCCAACCCAAATCATCCCGGGATCTGTGAAAATCAGCAGCTTGGGAGGAAACCACTGACCCCACAGAAGGAAAGATTGAGAGTTCGACATTATAGTTCTGGTTTTTAAAAAAAATCTATATTTTAGCCATTTTCTAGGCATTCTTGGAGCCAGCTGACACCAGTTTGGGGGGTGCTGGGTAAAGGAGAAGTGCTGGGCTTGAGGGAAGCTCTGGTTCCAGCTCTCCTGAATGCAGGAACACCTTCACAAGGAATGAAACTCCCTTGTGTCACCAGGTGTCTGTCCAGGTTCTCATCCCATGGCAATTGTTTGTCACAAAGCTGAAGCTGAAATACCTAAAAATCGGGTTCTGAGAGAGGCTGCACCGAGAGCTTCACGTTTTTCACAGCTCAGCAAACACCCATGGAAAAGCTCTGCTAAAGTGGGTCACTCACTGGTGCTGAAAATGCCATTTAGCTGCAGAAACACACACCTCAAGGAAGAGACGCAAAAAATTCCAAATATTTTTCCACATAAATCCAGAATGACAAGATATTATCCATTAGCCTGAAGCAGAATAAAAAGAACTGGCTCTCTATTTAATAGGTATTCAAGCTCAGGAACTGCTCAGGAACTGTCTAAAAGAGGATTTTCCCTCGCTGCTTTTAAGAAATAAAATTTATTGCAGCCTAGAAGGAGCCTTCAAGGTCAAAGGGTGCGAGGGCTGCTTGCTGCAATAGAATCTGACACGATAAATCACGGACAAGCAGCCAGCAGCGCTGCTGGCATGGATTTGCAGGAGAAGAAAAAATGATTTTTGCAAAATATTCATTAAATTACACAACAATTTTCATTTTTTTATGTGTTCTGTTTTACTGCTTTGGTTTTCCTTCCCAAAAAACAAATTTTACCAAAATTCTCTTTCTTATCTCTCCTTCAACAATCATGATGTCACAGAGCAAAGGACAGTTTCAGAGACAGGAGGGAGAGGCTTTCTTTGGGATTATACCATAAAAAAACCATTTTTCATGAAGTGTGAAAGAAAAAATGACATATTCAGGGGTTTTTTGTTTGTTTTGGTATTCAAAAACACGTGTAAAACATTCCTGAGGATGATGGCAGAGGATCAGAGCCTTCAGCAACGCTTTAATCTCTGCTCAACTCGATTTGTGTTTCACCTGAGGGAAGAAATAACTGGGAGATCGACAAGAGAAGTTCCTGAGTTTGGTTGGTGCTCAATCCTGCGAGCACGCCAGGCTGGCTGAAAGCTGCAAAATCCCAAAATCTCAGAGAACCAGAAAATGGGAACTCCTGAGAGATGTTTTACAGGACACAAAAGAAGATCCTAAAGCAGCCAATGCCACAACTGCGGGGTGGGAGTGGGAGGCAATTTCACAGCAAAAAATGTAAAATGTTTGGACTTTCAATCCAACTTCTTATGGGCAATGTAGATCAATTAATTGCAATAAATATGAATAAAAACATGGAAAATGCACAGAATCCAGGGCATTATTCAAAACAAAGCAGCTCAGGATCTCTTTGGTCTCGAACAGGATGGGATAGAAAGAAGCAGAGTGAATTCCACTAAAAATCCGAGATTTCAGTTGTTCTGCCAGAAATGGCTTTCAGGGTGCTCGAGAGGAAATGCTGGGGTTTTATCCCCTCTTCTTACCCAGCTCCCACAGTGATCCCTGGGAGCAGCTGAATTTAATCCATTGCTATTCAAGAGGGCATTTATTATTTATTATTATTATT
>VYZT01053477.1:0-14135 GCA_013400735.1 Pomatostomus ruficeps
CAACATATACCCGTCCAAACATTCTCTTCAAGCCTCTCTTTCTTCAGAAAAGCCTTTCTTGGCTGAATGAAATTAGCACACAAGTTCAGGAATGCTTTAAATATTCCTATTGACATCAGGTAGACTCCAAGAATGGAAATGAGTCCTTTTTTAAATATCACATGTCAAAGGAAGTGAATGTTGAGCACTTCAGGCACACTTATTTTATTCCATTTCACCATCTAACTTTCAAGGTCTTCAGTAGTTATTCTCAGCAGGGTGAACTATCCAATTACAGGCACACACACACACATATTACATTGCTTTAATTCTTTAATTGAAGCCAATTCAGCAAACTTTTTTCGCTTTTAACTGATACTTGAGAATATAGAAATTTCTGAGAATAAAGAATACAGGATCAGTTTACAGTTGTGTGGATTTGTCCATTCAGCTTTTAAAAAATCTGCATTTGATCAAGTCCAGTAATTTTTTAGAATGCCTTTTTTTTCGTCCAAGAAGTAGTACGTTAATTAATATACCTGAAATGTATCAATACATCATTTGCTCAAAGTAACAAAAATAATTAATCAGAAATGTTTTTGAATGATAACCAGTTGTAGTAAACTGATATTTTCCCACTTAAAAATACATTAAGACAAATTGCATAGCTATAATGTTAAAATGCTGAAAAAACAATTTCTATAGAAAAACCCACTCCAATATTAATACCAAGAAAATCTAGTTTCTGGTACTGAGAAAAAAGCTAGTGATACTTGTAAGCACATACATGTTGCAGTCTCTGCAATTTATGTGAAGGCCTCCAGTTTCCCAAATGTACTAGCACTTAAAAAGGCAAACCTCTATACGTATTTTTGGGGAATATTACCATGAGAGGACATATTGGATATGTAATGAATACATCTATTCCACCAAGCTGATTCACTCAGTTTCAAACCCTCTAAGCCAAGCTGAAAACATGACAGCTAAAGGCTCATGCTACACATCAGCATTCCCTCAGTTGGAAAAAACACAGGTGGAACAACGTGTGTCTTACTCTAGACAGAATGAGCTTATGCCAAAGAACTTCTGGCAATTAAAGCTCACTTTCCAGTACAGATAATCAAGATGAATAATGTCGAGCTTAAAGTCTCTACATGAAAATTTCAAAACACCCCAAATTATTTTAATGCATGGAAGAAATCAGACTCTTCAGAAGAGGTTTTGTGTACAAACAGGTCTAGCTCATTGGAATCAGTCACAAAATACAAACAAATCATCACTACCACTAATTTTGTGCTTAGAAGACAGTTACTGCACTCTTTAACAAAGCTGCACCTTCAAGTGTTCACTGCAGAACAATTCTTTCAGAATCATACTCTTTTAACACTCTCAGTTTATAAAAGATTAACAAATTATTAAGAGAGATTTTAACAAATGATAAGCACCTCTTTTTTATAATACAGATCATCAAGTCAGTAGAAAGATTTTAAATTGGTACAACACATTTGTTAGAGGTATTTCTATCTCTATATACACAAAACAGCAGCAATAGGGGAGGAATGCTGGCGTCTAACTTGTATCAGCATATGAGTTAGCACGCAAAGTGCCAGGGTAGCCATAAAAATGTCACTACAGCACACAAGCAGAAAACAGAGTACTCTGAGTGCCATTTATAACTATTTATAACATATGCCATTCATGTCCACAATGGGTTTACAACTGGAGCTCCTGTCATATTTCCTTACAACTTTTAAGAATTTCCCTTTGTTAACATTGCATTTATAAAACAGTCTTAAAGAAACGTCAGCAGGGCATGCCACCTCTTCTCTGTATGATTTTACAAAATTATCAAATTTTAAATGGCATTAACTGAAAAAAATAATAATAAATACTTTCTCAAGTCTCTGTAGACAAAACAAAAACAAAACAATACTGTAATTATAGCAAATTAATATAATTAATGTAATAGTACTGCATGAGGAAATAAATTGAAAAATTAGAAATTATCATGAAAAGGCAGAAAGTGTGATTTAGATGGGAGAGAACTGTTCGCTCTACAACTTAGAAGAGCAGGCATTATTTTCCAAGCTGCATTAGGTCAGTGGGTCCAAGTTTATTACAGCATTTATTGTGGCCACAGTCCAGACTGAATTCAGTGGGAATCTTTCCATTGACTTCAATACGCTTTGGATCAGCAACTATGCTGTCATGTTTTGTATCATTTTTGTCAGCTGGGTATAATAAATAACTCAGATTAGCCTGCCTGAAGTTCTAGAACTAGTTCTAGTTCTTTTGATTACCTGTTTCATTACAGCACTATTCTCCTATTTATCTTCTTAACAGCAATTAACTCTTCTGTAATTATAGTGTGGAATGAATTCAGTTAAAATAACTTGTCAATCAGAATGAAGATAACGTAGGCTGAAAATAAATCTGCTCAAAATACACACACCTACCTAGAAGTTATATTTGATCAAAAAACCTGCATTCAGTCTAAAAAATGTGTTTGAGCTTACAGCACTATGTGATTAACAAATAACAAATAATCGCTGAAAGTATTGTGTGTTTAAAGCTGTCATCTCCCCTTTCTCAATTGAGAATATGATTAACAACATCTGTTATGCAGCTCAAGCACTGAGAAACTCATCAGCAAGACTCTGCCCTGTCTACTTCGACAATTTAAATATTAGAAGAAGGAATAAAGAAACAATACCAAAAAGTGCATTCAATTAACCAAACCTACTTGTAAAGAAATAATGATGCTTTGCATATGCCTACCAAAATCATCACTATCAGTTGTTTATGTCTAAAAAAATCACCCCACCCAAATATATATTTTTTTTTTTAATTTACAGGTAAAAGTCAGAATTTTCATAAAAGAAATAGGTGTTCTTTTGAGACCTACAAAACATTTGCAGAGAAAAGCTAGTCCTTACATCCCTTATGACTGGTGTGCTGACACCTTTGAAAAGCAGGCCATCAGAGTTCAGCTCCTACTATTGAGGCCTCTCAGACTAGTCGAAAAGCATGAATATCAGATCAGAAACTAATTTTGGTAGACTCACACCAACCACTTTGTTGAGTCTCTTGATCAATTTTCCCTTAAAAACTGAGAGGAAATCATTTCTTCTTTATACACTACTTACAAAGGGAGTGCTATTTTATAGAAGTGCCTAATTTAAGGTGATAAAAAATCTGAATGAGTATTTAGTGCTCTATGGAATATTTCCACAAGTAATAAATTCACACAACATATGAGCTTTTGAGCACTGGAAATACAACAGCATCTTTATGCTTTAATCTATGGAGATTAAAAGTAGAAATACAATAATCAGACTAGGTGCATAAAAAAATAAAGTAACACTTTCAGAAAGGAATTTTTTCACAAGGCCTAGTGCGCAGATACACAATGGAGTTTTTAGTTTTGCTTTTATCCTAAGTATTTCATAACTCAGTATGTAAATGCAAATACAATACATAAATGTTGAGTAAATGGCATCTTAGTATCTAAAATTGGTACAAACCAACATAACATCAACATAAGGTGCATCAAGCAAAACATTACATGATGCAGAGCGGAAAATAATAGTAACAAAAAAAACCCCAAACTTTGTTCGGCACACTACTATATTACTAAGTCAGGAATTTTCTTTCCTTTTTTCCTGTTTCTATCAATCTCAGCATATCTATTAGATGCAGTAGAATTACATTAACTTTATATCTGCTTTCCATACATACAGGATTCCTGGCTATACCAGTTTGTTTTCAGGATTTCTGCTTTATGAAGCCAATACAACTCCTGTTGTACCTTGTAGTGTATCCTGAACACGTTTCAAAAAGAATTTTGCTACCATTGCCTAGCATAAACCACACATTTTTTCAGAAAATGCATTGATCTGTATCTGGCATTCCTGATGCACTTATGAAAGATCAACAGACAAACCAGGAGTATAGATATAATAGTGGGAGTCAGGTCAGAAGCTGGAAGCCATGTTACACTGCTATTGCTGGCACAAACGAGGCCACATCTGAGGTCTTGCTATGTGACCTAAATACTGAGACAAAACTCTACCATTTTAAGTGTTTGCAGATGTATTTCTGAAAAATATGATTTCTGGAGAGTAAACATGAGCAGTTGCAAATGCTCAGACATATTACTTGTGGCAGGAGAGCATACGCTAGGCCTAGAAGAGTGCAATAAATGTTCTGCCAGCTTTACCCACAAGCACTCAATTCAGAGTTCCCATCTGCATAATTGCAAACACAAGGAGCTTCTACTGAAACCCAATTCCTAAAAACTCTACCTATATTAAAAAGGACAGTCAGGCTGAAATTAAGCTCAAATAAATCTTGATTTATTCTATAGACATTTGGTCCCTCAAAGAAATGTATTTATCAAAACAGCCTCTCATCAGTAAGATAGATGACTAGCCATTAAACTACTCAGGTGACAGCATGGCCTGTTTTTGTCATCAGAAAAATGAGGTGCATTATTACCTTTACTAAATCCTATCTAAATTATTCTGTCCATACTGTGACATGTTATTCTACAGAGTGGGTAGAACCTGGATAGTCTGGTTAACTGAAGTTCCAAATAGTACTACTGAGGGAAATCAAGCACATCACTGAAAATTATTTACTTAGCTTTACAAGCTACTTTTTCTGTTTGTAACTTTGGGGATTAATAAGAGTAATAATATACCAGAAAGTATTCTGTCCAAAACATGACCACACATCTCAAAGGCTGGAGGAAATGGGAGTTCAGTTCACCTGTGCTCTCCATTCCAGACAGTTGCTCCTCAGATGTTGTCTCAAGATGCATTCATTTCACATCCATGTTATTTTTATTTGCTAAAGCAAGAGGGATCATAAGATGTCTATTTTAAAAATCATTGACTTAACAAATTAAGCCATGTCTAAAACTAATGTGGCTGAATGAAAGAATTAAAGGCCATCTGCATGCATGTTTATGTGGGTGGGGTATCCATGCAACACACTGAGCTGAGCCAGGGCCACAGTTGTATGTGGCTGGTTAATGCTATAGAGTCATCCAGCCTCAATTGTATCATTCAAGGCTTGTCTTGTGCTTAGGCAGCCTATTTGTCTGTCAGGGGGATGGCACAGCACAGTTCAATCCCTCTCTTCCACACCACTGCCCTAACCAGAAGAGTATCCCACCAGAGAAGATCACACTGAATTCCACAGAAAGGGAACCAAGAGGAGGCATTTACACGTTATATATCAAATATATGTTGGGGGAACAATAGAAACAACAGAAGCAGTAAAATTGTACAAGATATCACTCACAGCCCCCAAAATCCAGCTCACTTTCCAATAGGCAAAAGCCAATTACCCTCTACTTGAATAGAGGAGCCCATGTGTCTCACAGCTGAGGACAGCTTTCATTTTCCACAACCCAGACATGCACTTTTACCACAACGTTTCTGCACTGAATTGCTCTGCTCGTTGCTCCTCCTTCAGGCCCTAAATAGATGAGAGTGCTGTGTTTGCACATGCAGGATGGTGCTACACGAACAAGAGGGAGATGAACAGGGATGACTCAGTGTCTTACATTTCCTAATGGTGACCTTGAGGCAATTTCAAGGTCAGCATGTAGGCTTTCTACTCTTCAGAACCTCCACTGATTATAAATGAAGCATACAATGCAAGCTGGCTTTCCCTATTAGGATTGTTTACATTTTTTGAAGTTGTTTGTATTTTGGAAGTCTCTCTCTGTATTATTTTGTGGTGATTTTAAGACTTCCAGTGCTTTTAATGTCTTAAATATACCCCTTCATTTCCCTTTAAAGCAAAATTATGGGACTCCAGTGATGAGTTTACATTGCTGTTTAAAATGTTATAATGTGAAGCATTTATATTAACTTTAAACCAAAATATATTTCTTTAGTTGATACAGTACATACTTAACCAATGCTATCACACTAGAAAGAGAGCTGTTAAAGTATTAAATATTTAATTATCCCTAGGTCAGAAATTACTTTTCCCGCCCATTTCTTAGATTAATTTTTTTAAAAATCACAATGACTAACTAACATTTCTTTTGTAAAAATGAAAAAAGACAAAATAAGGCTAGGGACAACAACAGAACTCATTTTTATCTCAACACATTTGTTATGGTGCATCAATTTACAATATACCAAAATCCCTTCAGTTTTATTTTATGATATTCAATTAACATTCACTTTCAGTCTTTTTTACATATGAAGATACCACAGACTATAAAAGGTGAAAACACCTCACAGTTATTTGGGGCAGAAAAAGAGGAAAAAATAAAGCCAAGGGAGGGATTATAAGTGTTTTTCACTTAAGCCAGACAAGTGGGAATAAAGTCTCTTGGGAATGATTTCTCAGTGCTTTGCAATCTACTCAAAATGTTTAGGAGGTTTTGGTGAATATATACAAAATTTAAATGAAAAAGTTTGAGAATTTTTCAGCTGGAAGTATTATTTCCAACTCCTTATTATCAAAACTCTCTATCAGATTACAGTATCATGTAACTCAGACTGCCTCCTGTTACATTCAATACCACAAAACTTCTGACTGTATAAATATGTATCTCCTTATCTTACAAGTCAAAATGTAATCGGAATGTAATTCTCTGTAAGGCAGTGTTCCACCAGCTGAGCTCCTTTGACTGCTCCTGGCCTACAGAATTACTGATGGTTTGATGACAGACTGATGGTTTGAGACAGACTGTCTCACAGCACCCAAAGCTGGGATCTTGGCTCATCTGCTTCAAGCAGTCTGCATTAAAGAGCCAAACGAAGAAACCAGGAGCACAAAGCCCAGGTACCAGATATTAAGAGGAGGTAAAATGAGCTGCCCTGAGGAGCTACCCAAATACCAAATGTCTCTGGAAACAAGCAAAGCAAAAATGAAGCAGCATGGGTCCCAGCTAAGCAAGAAGAACAGACATGCAGATAATATGGGGTAAGAAGATGCAAGGAAGTAAAAGGCCAGTAAAACTGGACAAAGGAAAGGTGGTGGAAGATAGTGAAAAAAATAGTCTTTAAAAGTGCCATTAACACGTCTATGAAAGAAGATACACCATGTAGCAGAAATGAGAGTTAAACCCATCCAGAATCTTTCCTCATGTAAATAATTATTAATATCTATCTATACCATAACATCAACAGAAGTCAATAATGAGATAATTTTTTAACATATATATATATATATATACACCTCAGTATATACAACAGTGATATGGTTAACAATCTTTTCTTTTAAGGCATCATTCACTGTAAGGGCTGGCTTATTTCTTTTAAATAAATCAAATTTAAAGATGAACAGCAGAAAATATAAAAGCACTTTTTAAAAAATGGTCATATCAACCAATTCAAATCAATATGAATTAAAGATTAAGTATAATAGCCATTCACCAAAAAAACCCAAAAACAAAACCCAACAAAACTAACAAATCAGTACATAAAGCTATGTCAGCAAATTAATCACTTACAGGTTCTCCTCGATGTCCTTCTAGGCCTGGAGATCCAGGCTGCCCAACTTCTCCCTTTAAAATCAAAAAAGACTTAAGAAAACAACCTTATCTGCATAATAAAAATAATTATTTTAAATAGTAAATTATGATTTTAATGTAAGTAAAATTTCAAACCAATACACATTGAGACTTCACCAAACGTCTCTTAACAGTTTAAGACACAGCAGGAAGTGTCATCAATTCAATATTCCCTCATGCTGTGTCTGACAGCTGTCAAACATTTTGCAAAAAGAGATGAGAGACAATTTTTTTTTCAATCAGAACAGTCATTTCTAGTGGAAAAAAATGCACAAAACAAGAATAAACTGCTACTGTCTAATTTTTAATACAAGTAATAGCATGAAAAAATATTCCAAAGCACCTCAGAATACAGCAGTACCACAAATGATGAAGTCTTTATGTCCTTACTCGAAGTATGTATTATAGTAATGTATTCTGAAAATTTTAATAACTTCAGAAATGAAAGCACATACAAAAAGGAAAATATATATCTATATAATAACATGGTACTAATTAACTTAAAATTATAAAAGCTGTACTTGAAGTAACAATGGGTAGCATCTGGCTTTTAAGCCATGTTTTTTCCACATTCTTTCCCAGAATGAATATTGTAAAAAAACAGGAAAGCTCCAATAGAAATTTCCTTCAAAGACAGTCTGTTCGTTACTCTTCTGAATTTGATTACAGACCAGAATGAAGCAATGTTTTATAGCAAGCAGATGTTGAAGTCAGGCTAACAAAGTGTTTGAATGAAGAATATGGCTTCTATTAACTTTTATATTATAAAATGCATAAAAACTAATGAGCATGTCATATTTTTTATACTACAATAACCAAGAAAATAGTCCATAAAATATCTTTTCATTTAAATGTGCACATGTTCACACAATATACTGAATTCTGTGTATATTGTTTACAAGCATAAAACAGATGAAGGTACACTCCAAATTCATGCTTTAGCAACATAATGCTTCACTCTAAATCACCACCAGTGACAGTTAAAATTTTATGTTAATGTTAACTGTAACCTATCCATATTAACAGATACCAGAGAAGAAAAAAATCTAATATCTAATTTTTTTTCTACATTCTACAGTAGCACAGAAGGAATTTCTTCTCCCACTTAGCAATGATATCTGCATGTGTGTGTGTGTATAGAATTATACAGAAATATATGGAAATATATATAGAGAGAAAGAGACATAAAATAAGGAAGGATTCATTTGAAATAAATTCCTGGAGACAGCTAAGCTTCTATAACAGATAAGAGAAGTCTAGTTGGGAAAATTGATGGAGGATTGATTCAGCTGACCAGATACCAGAAGTTGAATTCCATTGCCCACACACAGACATTTGGTCATATTTGAGATACCCAATAGTATCTTGTCTACTCCCACTCCAGATAGGCACCGGCTTTCCATGGGACTTATGTAATATATTTCAGCTCCTTGAGGATGGTTTGGACACTAACACATTTCAAATGCACCAGGGGCTTTTTATGTACACAACTAAACTGATACCTATGAGTCTCCCTTCTCTGAGCTGAACTGCTCTCCAGACTCCATTGGTGTTACCCTGGATCCACCTTGTTGACAGCTGCTGCCTGGAAGGTCTTGGGTCTCTCATAGATCTTGTGTCATATCTCCCTGCTACAGCAGATGTCACAGATATGCCACCTGCATCCCCAGCTGCTCTAGACAAGCATGGTCACAAAATGGAAGACCCAGATCTCCAACTATGAATTTAGACAAATGCACTCAGAAGTCCACTTCCATTTTTGGACACTGAAGGAACACTAATCTTGAGGAGCCCTGGATCATTTCATTATTATTAAAAAAAATTTATAGGAACAAAGCTGCTGTTGAAAAGCTTCTTTAAATTAATTGAACTGAGCATTTACATCACATATTAAAATCTTTTCCCTGTGAACTTAAAAATGATAATGCTAAAAGTCTATGTTTTCACAAATTAGAACAGTGCAAACAACTCGGCAAGCAAAACGTCCAGTGAGCTCACAGACTGCAATACATCATAGAAATACCAGATCCTGTTGTCTTTTCTACAATAGACACATGCTTAGTTGACTTGAAAAACTGTTCTACATTAAATATGAACAGCATTGCACAGTGAAGAGAATACAAACATTAATCCAGTACTGAAGGTACTTTCCCCTAATTTTCCTGCAGCTCCCTTCAAAAGCAATTACGTTCTCTAGTGCATGCTTGTATATAAATCTCTTTAACAGATTCATAAAGAAGCACAAAAGGATAAGGGAGATGAGGTACAAACCATCTCTAAAAATCACTAATACACTCATAATAAAAGCTTTGCCTCTGCTCGCAGAACAATTGAAAACAATGAAATCTGTTCATTGTTGCAGTGAACTTCCACATCTCCAGTAACAACATTATTTTAATTTCCAGTAATACTCCACAGAATAAACTGGGTATGTCTAGACCACAAGCAATGCTACTGAAGACCTTACCTTGAAGCCAGGACTGCCCGGTAATCCATCTTTCCCATTTCTACCAGGGTGTCCCTGTGGCAACATTTAACAGTACTCAGTAGGTGAATTAACAAGCAAAAGCTAAAGACAAATTGTCTTCAGAAAACTTACAGATTGCCCAGGCATTCCTGGAAATCCTGTATCACCCTTCTCTCCTTTTGAACCCTGAGAAAAACAGCAAGCAAAAGGTAAGAAGTGCTCAATGTTTATGATGCAAATTCAGTGTATTTAATCTATAATTCATGTGTGTTATTTCTTATTTTGAAAATGCACAGAAGATCTGTTTCTTTCTTAACACAGGCAGTTGTCAATTAATAACTACGAATCCATGACATAAACAAAAATATGCTTCAAACTATAGAAATGCTAACACAGACCCTCTTACAAATTGCTTAAAACTCTAGACTAAACATATGAAGAAAATGTAAGCACAGGTGAAAATATAGCTGTTAACACTGGATGGCCAAAATATACTCTCTTCTTTATATAAATTACAGATTAAAACATCTCTCTTCCATCCACTATCAGCCTCACTCTTTTCATGTGCTCCTCTCTTCACTCCCTTTTTGCAGTGTGCTCTGGCCAGTTTCGGTCTATCTCATGACCAGGCTCTGCTATGTACCCTCCCCCGCCTCGGTATCGGTTCTCCACCCCATGGAGGGCTCTGTATTGTGTAATCCTACACAAAGCCCACCAAATTCAAACCCCGCAGTGCTCCCCTATTGGACGTTGTACCCTCCCCGCACCCCCTCGTGTCTGTATTTATGTAACTGTAACCCCCTGTGCTGGTGCTTCCCCAGCAGGATCCCGGTGCCGAATAAACCATCTGGGAAGCCCCTCTGCTCATCTCTCCTTCTTCAGCGTGCCTGGAACATCGGTGGGTTGGGTGAAACCTTGCAGGAACTTTGCCAGTCCACCCGTGCCTTGGAGCAGCCCAGCAGCCCCTGGAACCACGGCTGGACGCTCGGTGCTCCCCCAGAATGCACTACAGCACTCCCCTAACTCCTCCCCCTCTCTCTTGTTTGTTTATACGTACATCTATATTAAAAATACAGATTTTGCGATACAATTATTACATATGCCTCATATATGGTGTGTTACGCCATAGACATATTTACACAAAATACATGCATTTTGTACTATGCAAAAATGAATTACACCAATCCACTAACAGAATGAAGACAATTCTCAAAATACCCAAATAAACAGAGTGTGAGTTTGATATTACTAAATGTAGTACATGCAGGAAAAACAGTGAAACTTTTTCTGAGCTGTAACTCAAGAAATTCTCTGTGAATATGCATATTATAAAAACATTAGTTACATTGTCTGGGTTTCCCATGCCCAGGGCTCCTAGTGGGGGCTGCGGGGGCTCTGTGAGGAGAGGTTGGGACTGCCCCAGCCAGACACAGCTGGTTCCAGCCAGACACAGCCAGTTCCAGCTGGACATAGCTGGTTCCAGCCGGATCCAACCACCCACCACAGGGCACGGCTGAGCCCAGGCTGGGGCAGCGCTGGGGAATGGGTTCAGGAAGGGACAGAAACATGGCACCAACAAAAGAAGGAAAGAAGAGAAAAATGACAGCTCTGAAGACACCAAGAATAGTGTGCCGGAGCAGAGATTCCCCTGTAGCCTTTGGAGGGGGCCACGGTGGAGCCATGGCAGCCAAGGCGCAGCCCACGGAGGCTCCGTGCAGACCAGGTTTGCCCTGAAGGCCTGCAGCCATGGGGAGGACCTGCACTGGAGCAGGGGAGCAGTGTGAGGAAGAAGAGCAGGGAGAAGCTGGTAAAGACCGCCCTACCTTGCTCCCTATTTCCTATCCCATGATGGAGGGAAGGTGAGCCTGGGAAAAGGTGGGGTGGAGGAGAAGGGGGTTTAGTTGTTCGGTGGGGTTTTTTTTCACTATCCAAACTTATTTCAGTTGTCAATAAATTAAATTAATTTTCCCCAAGTAGCCACTGTTTTGCCTGGGACAGTAACTGGCAGGTGATCTGTCATATCTGGACCCACAAGCTTTTCCATCTTATTTTCTCTCTTGTACTGTTAAGAAGAGATTGAGAGAGGTGCTTGGGGGTTTGCACCAGGTGGCCAATCAAGGTCACTCCATCAGAGATATCAATAGCATTTTGCTTTAATTTATGATTATAAAGTCACTTGCCTTTTTTCCATATATTCCTGGCACTCCTTGATCTCCTTTAGGACCCCTTTCTCCCTAGAAAAAAGCATATATGAGCAAGTTAATTTTTAAAATAGAAGTAGTTACATAAAGATATATATATAAAGTATACATGTATAGCAGACACAAAGAAAGCAAAGAGCTCCATATGACATAAAAAATATGCTCAAGACTTAAATGCAAATCCTGAATTTGCCCAGCTTTCCTAGAGGAGAAGCCCAGAATGTCCAACACTGATGGCGAGACAATCCACAGCTCGCAGGCTTAATGCTTCTACTTTCTATAGAAGGCACTTTGTGATTGGAAAAACTAAGAAGTAAATTCTGTTGACTACTAACATAGATGAGCAAAAGATAGGGGGAATTGTTTTGGGGAACACACACTTGAACTAAACTAACTGGGATAAACTAGAACTGTCCTTCAAAATGCTGTCACTCAAGTAGAATGACAGGAAAATCATATAATTGTTTTTATTTTTTTTAAATATAATTTGTGATGAAGAATCCTCTCAGTAGTAGTAAAATCAAATTAATATAAAATCCCATAAAGCAAAACAGAAATGAAAAAACAGGTAGTTTCTACTGTTTGATATCTATGTAATGAAGTCCCATGGTATGTATCTTCCCTAAATACCACCTTTATAGCTATTCATTTTGAGTAATTCAACAAATGCTCTGACATAGCATTGTATATAGAGTTGTTTTCCATTACAGGGCAAGCTGAAACACAGGAATATTGTAACAAGAAATATTTAATTTCAACCTTTGGTGCTGGCATCCCATGTAATCCAGGAAAACCAGGTAGTCCACTGTCACCCTGAAATAGCAAACATATTTTAAATCCTTGTATCAAAATAGTGGTAATATACTATAATAACATTCATATTCTCCTGATCAACAAATAGTGGAAAGATGTAATATATCACTGTATCAACATCATACTATCGGTATGATGACTGATAAGAGTTTTTTGACCTTTAAACAAAATTGGTTACATAAAAGAAAAATCTTAGTCACTACATTTTAGAATAAATTTACTGTAATCTTATAATAAATCTTATGGAGTTTCAAAAGCATCAATTTAGTTTTACAAGATGAAAAAAGTTCTGAAAATCTCTGTAGGAGCTATGATGATTCTACCATCCCTTCCTAATTCCCAAAGAATCAGGAAATTCCCTAGATCTGGAATGGCTTTGCTTTTACCTCTTATTGAAAATATCAAAGACCTACTGACCTTATGAAATTTCTTACCAGCTTACTCTGAATAAGTGAAGTATTAAAAAATAAGGTATTAAGTACCTTCTCTAAAAAAGAAACAAAATTAAACCAAAATACACTTATAAAACAACTTCGGCAATTTGACAAATGAATTCTCATTTATGTGGGAGAAAGAATCCACTCTGGTAAAAGCAGCCAGCATTTGAAAAGACAAGGCAAAATATCAGTTCTTTTTATTGTTCTCAGAGGTGTCAGATATGAGGAATTCCAAACTTTTGCTGTTGGTACTTGTTGTGGTTTTAGTAGAGGGGAGGGAGCCATAAAGACGGCTCCTGTGAGAAGTTTCTGGAATTCTTCACCATTTCCAGCAGAGCCAATCTCTGATGGCTCTGAAGATGATGGACATGTCACTGGCCATGTTTGGGCCAATTAGAAAGGTTGGTTACACCTCTGTGATGACACATTTAAGGAAAAATCAAAACAAAATGTACTTGCAGCTGCTTTTAGTTAGAAAAAGAAGAAGATGTGAGAACATGTGAGGGAAAACAACACAGAAACACCAAAGTCAGTAGAGAAGGAGGGAGAGGAGGTGCTCCAGGCTCTGGAGCTGAGATTCCTCTGCAGGCCGTGGTGAGCCCATGGTGAGGCGGGGTGTCCCCCCTGCAGTCCATGGGGTCCATGAGGGATGCAGAGCCACCCGCAGTCCGTGGGTGAGGTGCCAAAATTGGAGCGGG
>VYZT01053477.1:14227-37213 GCA_013400735.1 Pomatostomus ruficeps
CAGTTTGTCCTTGGAGGACTGCATTCCATGGACAAGAAAAACCACGCCACAGAGGTTCACAGAGAACTGTCTCTCGTGGGAGGGACCCCACGGCAAAAGCAGAAGAAAAAAAACTCCCTAAGCAGGGGAAGAAGATCTTAGAAATAGACTGACCTGAACCCCCACACCCTGCCCCCCTTGCACTGTTGGTGGGAGGGAGGGAGGGGTGGGGAGTGGAAAGAAGGGTGGCTTTTAAAGGTTTTGTTTATTTCTCATATCCTCCTCCTAACTCAAGTAGTAATAAATTTCACTTTGCAACTTTAAGCTGAGCCTAGTTTGTCCTTAGAGCATTTTCTCCCGGTTCCTTATCTCAACTCATAGACCCCTGAGTTAATTCCCTCGGTTTTTTCCCCCTCTCCTTCCCTCCTCTGCCCAGCTGTGGCAGGGGAGGGAACGAGTGAGCAGCTGCCATAAGTACCTAGCACTTAGCCAAGATCAAAACCACAACAGTACTGAAGACATTTAACTGACAATTTGTCTGCAAGTTTCCTTGAGCAACAACAAAATCCTAAATTACAACTTGTCACTACTTGATTTGAAATAATAAAACCAATCCCAGTTGCTTGTTTCAGTAGAGAAGATCTACTTCACATGAGAAAACAGCTAATCACAAAACCATTTTTGGACAATCAGAATATTTTCTTTCTATTAATATCTACTTTTATATTGAACAATATATTTCAATTTGTTTAATATATTTCAATCATACAGGAGGAATAGTAAATTATGCTTCAGAAGTTATTTCATATAATATTTGAAATTCTAAGACAAGGGTTAAACCAGGACAACATTTCTCAGTGCTGTTTATCAAAGCCATTCATGCCTAAGCAGATTTGGAGAGGCCTGTCATATATTTGCAGTAGGCAGGAACATGACCACAGGAATGTGGGTTAATGCTATCACAATATCTCTCAACAAATAAATATTAAAAGCAGACAATGGAATGGAGTTCAAAAATCAGCAAAGGTTAGAAAATTAACACTTCATGCATCCACTGCTTCTTAATGAAACAGAATGGAGTCTCGATTTCTGCTCAGAAGTGGTGGTTCAATTATTGAATAAACTACAACATTTGGAAATGGCAACAGTTTTAAATTAGCTACTAGAGAAACTTTACAAGTAATGGGATGAAATAAAGAGATGAAAATTTGGGCTGAATTTCCAGGAAAAAATTCTAATGGCAAGACCTATTTTACAATGGAAATGTTCTCTAAAACAGTGATGGAAGCCCTGTTTCTTGGCACATTTTAAACAAGGTTAGACTGAGCAATAGGAAATATTCTATCTGTCACAACCCTGCACTGCCAGGCAATTAAGAGTTTTTCAGCGGCAGCATCTTAATTTCTGCATATGGCTCAATACTGACTGATTGATGACATTAACTTCTAAAATCAATTAGATTGAGATTAATAAAGCACAGAACACATAATCAATTTTTCAGCTCTAACCATGAATTTGAGAATTCTGCTGAACAGTGATGAATTTAAGGACCTGCTTGTTGGGAACTTTAGAAAGAAATTCTAAGATCTGTTGGGAAAACAAATGCTTGTTTTACAGAAAGGGCTTTGAAGTTTTTATAAACTAAAACCAAAATAATTGTCATCACAATCAGCTTAGAACTTTTCTAAACATAGGGCAGAAATGTGAGAGAAGGGTGGACAGAGATATTTACATATCAATGAGACTTGCAAATAGCCAATGGGCAGTTTATTCACTGTGTACAGAGAAGATCCAGAGTCAGGTTTATCCTGATTACCAGAAGGGAGTTACGTGCAAGCTTCTACATTTGTCTATGCTCCAAGATTCTGGCTACACCTCAGATAGAATTTTCCACAAAAAGTTCTGGTTTCAATTAGTTAGTGTTTTCTAATAAAAAGTGCCACCTAGGAATTCCTACCTACGTCATCTGGATACTCACTTAAAAAGAAAAAGGATGAAAAGAGTTAAAAAGAAACCATTCCGACAGATTGTATTGTGCTTCCAGGTACCCCTACTAAGATACACTTTCTAAATATATGTTATGTTATTCAGTGCAATAAAGTTGTTACTGGCAGTGCTAAAGCCTATATAAGCTTTACTAAATAAAGTGGACCAGATTCAGAATTTAAATTTAGGATTCTTAGTCCTTCCTTATTACCCTTTCAGTAAATAATTCTCACAGAACACTCATGTGAAAATACTGATACTATTACCTGTAGAACCAAAAATTATAAAAGGTAAGAGTAAAATCTTTTTATGAATTATTCTTGTTTGGGTTCTTTTACCTTTGCCCCATCTTTTCCTGGTTCTCCCTTGATACCTGGCAAGCCACGAGGTCCCTAGATTGAGAAAGAAATAAACACCAGCTCAAATACAGTCTGATACAGAATGAGACACAGAAATGTAACACAACATGTCCCAGAGACCAATGTGTCAGCTGCCTGAATCCAGCATTTGGCAATCAGACACAAAAGCAGAACCAAGTGTGATATGTACCCAGCATGGGTGAACATGGCACATTATCATAACCCATGACTGAGGAGCACTGAAACAATTTTTTGCTCTAACCAAAGACCACCCCAGGAAAAAAAATGAATGTCACACAGCCTGTACTAGCCCAGAGATTCTTCCTTCAATTGTCCATCAGACAGCCTCCATGTATGCCATGTTGTAGGCTTGCTCTTGGCCCCAGCATGCTTTCAGAAATTTAATTCAACAAATTAGTCAGTCCTTGACTATCATTCAGACTGCATCATGCCACAAGTAAAATACAGCACCAGTTTCCAACAACTGTCTCAGTAAGGACTACTAAATTAATACAACAACAACAAAAAAAAAAACCCACCAAAGAATTCTCCTCCATCAGTTTGGGCTTTATGTGAAACCTTGTTTTGGACGTGTGAATCATGGGCAATCCATCACCATGACAAGACTTAAGATCACTGTTAGTGATTCACATAAAAATTGAAGGAACTAATTTTTAGCTTCTCTACAGGG
This sequence comes from Pomatostomus ruficeps, assembly GCA_013400735.1. NCBI lineage: Eukaryota > Metazoa > Chordata > Aves > Passeriformes > Timaliidae > Pomatostomus > Pomatostomus ruficeps. The sequence goes on from VYZT01053477.1 coordinate 17,243, forward strand.
ACAGAAATGTATAAGCCTCCATCTTCTAGAGGCTTTACCTAGCACTGCTTAGATTTGCAGTCTAATTGTCAACCTACCTAAAACCCCAACGCCTTGTGAAATTTCAAAGCAATTCACCCAAGGACGGCCCCTGATTTCATGACACCACCTGAACCCCCTTCATTCCTCTCAACCCTCAATGAGAAACAATGGATACTGAGAAAGACTTGCCAGGATTTGTCTCAGATATTCAAATTCTAGGAATGAAATAGAAACCTACTTGAATCCCTGGAGTTCCTGGGATACCTGGAGTTCCTGCTGATCCCTGGTATCCCTAAGGAAAAGAACCAAGACTTGTGACTTTTCAAAAGCAATGTACACAAATTTCGAAACACCTATTTAAAGAAAAAACAACCCTCCCACTTACTAGAGAACTTTTGTCATAACCCTATAATTTTAGGTCACAGATTTTAGCAACTACTATCACAATCATACATTTGGGATTTAGATTCCAGCTTCCAAAAGCTTTCATACTTGCATCTGAAGTTGTCAGCCTCCAGACTTCAGCTAAAACCAGTTATTTTAGAATTGTTACACAAAAGCATAACAAACATACTCTTTTATTTTCCACTGGAAAAAAAAAGAAATTAATCCACACATGTAGACACATTTTTTTCTCTCTCTCTTAAGAAAAATAGCTGAAACATGCCAGGACTTTTAAAGGTTTATATCCAGTTACAGAAATAGGCTTCAGCAAACAAGGTATGTTCTAATACATTATGCAGCTACTTTTATAATATCTCTAAATAATAAAAATTCCATTCTCGATACTAAGCACTTAGCTATGAACTTTAAGGCATATAACAGTCTATGCAACTACAAAAAAAAATTTGAATTACTGGGACTACAAAAAGAAATACTAAATATTTCATGAGTTGAAAAGAGAATTTCAGGAATGCTTTACTAGAAATCAACGTTGGCAGAACAAGAGAACCTTTACAAAATCCAAAATATATGTCTATGTTTTGGTAGGTTTGACTCAATCAGTACAGCAAAGATAGCCAGTTTTCATGCAAAATTAACAAGGGCTTTAAAGAATCCTTTAAGAGAAGCAAGTTACTGAAGAATAAGAATTTTACATAGCTCATTTAAAAACATGTCCTTACAATGAACAAAATGAGCTACCAAGAGGATTTTTTCAAGAAAATATATAAAACAAGAAGAGAAATTGTTCCATAATACTCTGAGGCTATTTGGTTCAGACATTTCAACAGGCAGACAAAACTAAATTTGATAAATCCCATTAAATGGGCTATCCAATTTCAAATACCCAGAATTTGATCTTGATTTGAACTGAGAGAAGTAATAATCCTATTTTCAAATGGGTTTCAATCTTAAAAACTTAGCACCAAATTTCCTGAGGGCGATTTCCACACTGGTAAAAAGGAGCTAATAGAACCTTTTCAATACAAGGGAGGCAATGCGTTTTCCTGATTCCTTCTTTAAATCAGTCAGAGCTTCCTAGGAATAATAAACAGAGCTAAAATTATTTGCTGGGTTAGATACAAGAGAGTCCTTGCTGTGCCCTCTTCCCAAAAGACATTTGAGAAGTTGCCCAATGAGCCAGCTGGTAATGTTTAATACAGAAGTAAGCAGAATTCTAGGTCTCTGTCATACATGGATCCTTTACCAAACATTTTATTTTTAGTGCTCAAGGCAGTTCTAGCAAAATCAGCTTTAACTCTTAATGGTATAATATTCCCAGAGTGCTTACAGACCTTCTGGGTAGCTGAAACAATTCACCAAATCAAAAAATGCATCTAAAAAGTTTATCAATTTTTTTTCTTCTAAAAAATAAATAAAAATATATAAATTGTATTACTTTCTGTAGGATATAATTCTATACAAATAAAAATTTATTTCATAATTTAGATCCCTGCAATGCAATTTCCCTTCTCCCTCTAACTAAGTATGGGAAGAAGTAGAAGAGGACAATTTCCTGGCTGAACTGCATTTCAAAATCACAAGACGAATGGAGGACAGCAGAAGAGTTTTCAGCTTACAAAACTGCGTATTTAGCTCAGGGCTAAATATTGTAATGTTATTTCAATACAAATCAAACACATTGTCAAGGTGTTCTTTTAATGGGAAGCTGGAAGAGAGAAGATTTGAAAGGAAATTCACAGAAAGTCACAAAATTAAAATCACTATCTGGTACAAATAACATAGCAATTGTTTGGACAAGTTAAAAAACACATTCTATAAAACAAAAAAGAAACCGATTTAATAAAAACTGAGTATATATTTGTATCACTACTCCTTTTGCAGTATGGATTATCAATCTACATGCTAGTGCCTACAAATTTTTTGCAATAAAGTCAGCTCAAATCCTCTTTCCCTATTCACAAAGCCCTCAGTAGGAGTACCTATGTGACATACATATATATGCTGCAAGAACAGCAGTGCCATAGCTGCCATTTTATGTAAAGGGGACAGAAGTGAAAATTCCCTTTTCAATTGATGAGTTCAGGACTTACGGTTCTTTTACAAATAGGGTGAAAGCACTAAATTTGCCACCAAAAATAATACTTTTTATCTGGGCTTGGTCTTCTCTCATGAACTTTTCAGAAGGCACACAAATAGCATGAGAAGTATTATAGTTAACTCTGAATTTGAAATTTGGCATAGAATCCAGTTGCCTAAATATAGGCAGCTCCTGCTGTTTGAGACTCCTAAGACACCCACCCAGTGTTAGGAGACAGTTGCACAAAATATTTGAGAGGCATTAATTGTCTTGCAGTGTGGGCAAGACAAAATACCTTACAGCATAAGAATCCCATACCTTTTGTGGTATATTAGTTAGATATCTGTTGACTATTATAGGAATGTAGACACCCTGTGTCTCTGTACCCATTTAAATACTAAATGTATGTGTCTTAAAGTGAATCCCACCTATAATGTTTCAGCAGTGTTATCAGTCAGCACTACTCCACAGCACTTCGTTTATATTCTCATTCATTATTTTACATCAGTTCATCCAAAATCAGGATTATACAGTTTCCCTCTCAGTTTACTGTTGTGAAGACAGTACTGATCATTTTCCAGTGCCTGAAAATCCTTAAAAGGAAACTAATAAACAGAAGGACACTGAAATTAGTTTTGTTCCAGATTGGTGGGCATTTGAAAAAAACATAGATAAAATGAAACTTTGGAATTTAAAGAAAATGGCAGTATTTTAGAAATAATTCTAAGGAAGAAGATGGAACACACTTCTTAGGTCAAAGAAACTTACATAAAGACCACAAAAAACTAGCAGTACTGTCATCATCCTTACTGGAAAAAGAAACTCAGTTTGCCTGTAAGGGAAAAAATTAAGCAAGAAGGACATATGACAAGTACTAATTCCAAAGACCTCTGGGTGCAATAGCAGAGGAAACCTCAGAAGTGTATCTTCAATGCATTTGCATGCCTAAAGAACAAAAGTCAGACAGCATTCATAGGCATATCTGGTCTGATAAATATAAAATAAAAATAAAAATAGAGGAGGTATGGATAAGGCAATGACAACTGCACTGCACACTCCCTTAATGAAAAGCTTTTGGAGTCAATGAACAACATCAATAACAAAGGCATGAACACAGGACTGCTTGAGAAAGACAAAGGGAGAAGTAAGCAAGCTCAGTTTGGCTAGGAAGGAACCAAGGATCAACAGTAATGGTCTAAAGATATTCAAGGACTGTAAACACTAAGTAAAAAGAACTACTTAGGGTGATGTAACTAAGCATAATGGAATTCAACTGCAAAAGGAAAACTTGGCATTAGGAAAACACCCTGAAAGGTCTGCAGACCTCTTGTGGAAGTTTTTTGCAGAAGATCTTTAAAGCACAATTATCTAAAGCATTACAAGACAAGCCTTTACACTCTTTTCATAAAATACATTACATCTTAAAGAAGAGAAATCATTATGACTATGCAGACATGTACCCATGTTTATTATTTCTGCATTTCATTTCACTTTCTTCCATTAGCTACTCCATCATCTGCCAAGGTTTTCATAACCCAGAGTCCCTAGCAGTGTATTTTACCTAAACAAAATGTTCTCAAATAGCACAGAGGAAAAAAGATCCATCAAGATCATTAAATAAAAGGTCATTGATCCAGCTTAAAAAGTTCCCAAGCTTCAGGCTGTTGGGAGATAGGATGATGTACCAAGGGAGCCTAACTTCCTGCCCACTGCTTTGATGTACATCCTTATCATATCCTCTGCCTTTGGCAGTTGCTGCAGGTGGTGACATGGTCTTTTGTCTGAGCGCTATAGCTGTCTCTGCAGCACGAGTCAGCATCAGGCATCGCTCTGATTTCAGAGCCTAGGTCTCAGGGAAGCCGGTACATGTCTGTATCAGAACAGAGCAAAATTATTTCCTCTGACAATAACAAGGCCACAGCGTTACTGAGGAATATGTATTTTCCTGGAATTGAAAGCAGCATTTCACAGCTGAATTATCAACTCTTTGAAAGCTTTTGAGAAAAGTAGCTGCAGAGTTTATAACAACTTAAATCCCAGGAAAACCATCGTATAGCACAGGGAATTCTCTGTATATGTGAAACTATTACCCATTTTTATTCCAAAAGTATTGTTGAAATAGCCCATTATTGCTATTACAGTAAGTACATCATAAAGGATTTGGCCTTCAGTTGGTCACCAAATATTAAATTCTAGGTAATACAGCTGTTATAATGTTCTGTAATCTTTTAAAAAATATATTGGAATGATCAGAAATTAATCATGTGAGGCTTTTGATACCTTATGAACTCCGTATCTGTATATATCAGTAAAGTCAGTCTCACCAGATTTTTTTGTAAACTGCTTATTTTTTTCTCATTTCTTATTTTATTTTCTTGTACATACTGTAAAGACAAGGTAAATTGTTTCAAACTTTCCTGAATGAAACTATATGGAATACTGGAAAATTGTCCAGATTTGCCAGCTGCATAGTTCATAGTTCAAAACTGACCAATAAATGATTTTTTAAAAATTTCTGTCAGCAGACTGATAACCTATCACTTCTATTAACCACAAGCAATCACTGCACAGATTCTGATCATTTATTTTTCCACTTAAGTTGAGTTTTTCCCCAGGACATACAAAGCATCCTTTGGAATAAAAACACGGCTTTGTGACCACACAGTCAGGCTGCTGAGTGCTTCCAAGGTCAGCAATCACTCCAACTGCTTTTTTCTGATTAATACTGTTCATTAAAATGAGTTCCATTTGAGATTCAAATACTTGTTTTATCCTTGCACAAGTGCTTTTCTCTTGACTAGATAATTTAATAATTTCTTGTTCTGAATTACATTTTTTTATTGAAAACAATGCATTTTCATTACTTATGCTTCTCACTTTCAGGCTTTTTTACAGTTCCTTTAATTGATCTTTTCTGTATGTATCAGAAGATAAACAGAGGTGGCAATTAAAGGAAAAAACAAAGGTATTCTAAAAAACCCAATAAAAATAACATTTAAGAAATGATTGAAAATAAGTCATGTTTATGTTTACTTCCCCAAATATTAGAGAAGACAATTTTACTGGAAAACACCAGGCAAACAATTATGTTCTGGTAAGATTGAAGATATTAATAGGAATTGTTTTCAATTTTTCTGGAGTAACTAACTTTAAGTATTAGAACAATCTAACCAGCCCATAAACAACAAACTAAATTTTGTTAGATGTTTTACTTTAAAAATCAGTTTCATATAGTAATATAAATGCATGCCTAAAACCTTTCTCAGAGGAAGAAACATTTTGTTGACCAGTTATACTGTTCCAAGAAAATTAATAACAGATAGGCAAACTGGAATGACTTGAGAGAAGAACATAAAAATGTGTTTGGGAACAGAAAAGACTGACTTTGCAGGAAAAGGTTTCCATGCAAAAGCCATTCGATTAAACAAGACTGACTACACAACTACCTGTAAGCCTATGGTGCTGTCTGAACTAAAAGCTTGTTTCTCAGAGTTCCCCAGGACATAAAATAATAAGATTCAGATGAGCAAAGTTTCTCCAAACAAAATAAAATCACTGACAGCACAGAAAACGTGCTAGTTGTATTAGCAAATACAAAAGTAAAATAGAAAGAAAAAGACAGAGAGAGGAATCTGTTTTCCTGCACAGTGTATCTAAAGGGTATCTCACCATTCGTGGCTAAAAAGTCACCTGGAATACACCCAAGAATCTACTGTAAGGAAAAATAATGTATTGGCAAGAGCTGCAGATGGTCTAATTGGCTTACAATTATGTCCTTACAAAGAACAAGTGGTAAACAAAAAGCTACAACCAGTATTTCAAAAGCATTAGTCAGTTAATAAAGTTATCAGATTTAACTGTAAGCACTTCAAATAACGTAAGTTCTTCAGCAAAGGGATACAATTTCGCCTTTAGTGGGGCTTTTTGATTCTCATTCTGAGATACTTTTGGTAATCTTTTTCATGTTCAGCGAATGCCCATCTATGCACATTATGACTCACTCACAGGAAAAAATAACCCGTTAACTCACAGATTAAAACGTTACAGTAGGTCTACAGTACCAATTTATTTGTCCTTCATTATCCACGCTGTTACAAATTTCAGTACTTATGGAAAGATAAATAGTCTTGAAGTTGAAAACTGTTCATAAAAGTATGAAAGAGTCATAATAAATTGTTTCTAAAACAACACTGTTGTAGCTGACTGGATGCTTCAGAAATGAAGCCTTAATCTATTTGTAAAAAAAAAATGAAGAGAAACTGACATTTCCCTAGCAATATCCAGTCCATTCTGCCTTCATTAAAGCTTACATAATATCACTTTGTTTTTGAAAATATCAGACTTAGCTGCATTAAAGGCAGCTCTGCTACGCTTATCAATACTGCAAATCTATTTCCAGAAATCAGCATGGTCAAACTGTGATGGACACGTTCTCCCATGCAACTCCAGGTTCAGACAGTTTGTATACCTATCTTTTATAGGAGACCAGAACTGTTCATAAGCTTAAGCACCACCAATTATCAACTGAAAGTTACTACACTTCCCCATCTTCAAATACTTTGAAACCTGTATTTTCAGGATTGTCTAAAATCAAAATGCAGTATTCGAAAGCACTGGTTATTTCAATTCAGACTGTCTTCTCTAATTCTAGTTCAAAAAAAATTCTGAAGATAATAGCTATCAAAATCTTTTTAAGACAAGGGAAGAAGTATAAAACCATTTTTATATCACAGGAAAAATGAGAATATTTGCTTGTGGGACTGATGAAAAATTCAGGTACGCACTGCTCATCTGGGCCATCAGGGTTACCCTGGTCAGGTTTCAATGTAACCAGTCCCGTATTTTAAAACAGGGAAATTTTCAATTTTTAGAAACAATTATATAGTTGTCTTGAGTTTTGCAGTTTCTAAGTGTTTCTCTTTGCTGTAATACTTTCTCACACATTCTTCTGTAAACATGGCCATGGTTTCTTAACAACTATCTATGTTTTGTTAATTGTCTCTGTTGTTTAACATTCACTGTCCTGGGCGGAGAAATATGATAGATAGATGCTTTGACCAATGGAATTGAGAGGTGGTCATTTCTACCTCCAATCCACGGTGATTTGTAAAAACATATAAATAAAGGCAGAGGGTTCTGCCCTCTCTCTCTTTTTGCCCTCTCCGTCTGCTGTCTCTGTGTGGTCTTTTATTTGGCTCTCCTTTTGGCTCCTGCGGCCTAGCCGGTCTGACCAGTGCTACATCTGGAGAAACACTGAGAAACTGCAAAACTCAGGACAACATTATATTTCTTGTTTTCAGCATCTATTTTCTTCCTGTTAAACTAACTCTGCCTGCAAATGGAATCACAACAGTTAAATAAGCCAGTTTGGAACTAAAAAATACCTATATTTTTAACATTTTACATGTATTCTACATCTTTTAATGAACTACTTGAGGTAGCCTACAAAGAAATTACATGAACCAAGCAGCAAGCCCTAAAAAAATAGGGTTTTAGGTGACCTGAAGTGCTTTCTAGTGAACAAATTCTTAAGGATAAAACTGAAGGTAGTAACATAACTGCTGCAAAGTAACGCGAAGACCAACAGGAGCATTCATAGCCTGTTCTCAGCTTTACAACAGTACCTAACTCATATTTACAGTATTTTACCTTGAAGCAAAAATAATATGATTAACATATTCAAACAACTGTTACATGCAGATAGTGCTTAAATGACATTCACAGTTTCAAATCGTAGAGACAAAAATCATCTGAATTTGAAAATCTGGTATCAGTGTTCTGTGTTTTTCCTCCTGTTAGGTTTACATTTACAATATATGACTAAGTTTTCAGTACTCACAGGCTTACCATCTGGACCAGGCAGACCAGGATAACCATGATTCCCAGGCTGCCCAGGATCACCCTATGGAGAAGCAAAATGTGAACACACAAAATATATGAGCATTTTAACATTATAAGAACATTTTAAAATTAGCACAAAGCAAGCTTAACCCTAACACATTCCACAAAACAGTCTCTACAAGCCCAGACACCTTCTATTGAGGAGCAATTCCGGCAGTGAAAAAGAACTGATCTTTTAGGGTAAAATTCTTCCCAACTTCTTGTGCAGTACTTGGAGAAGTGAGCCCACACTTAATTACAGCACAAGTTTGACCTATCAACTCAAAAGCTTTCAAGTGTTTTAACATTTTAGTAAATCGGCAGAAATAGAAACACTTTTCGTCAAAGAGATGAAACAATACTTATTAAAACTTCATTAATGAAGTAATTCTTCTCTGAAGAAATCTCTCACTTGCTTTAGCTGAGCCTAATTCTTAAGCTAAAAGCACTAAAAAGGCAAGAGCCAGGATTATAAAATAATAAACTCCTCTCCACACACCAACTGCTGTCTGAAAAAGATATTTTTTATATTTCCTCTTAAAAGTCCTTTGCAATTATTTTGATAATCACTGTTACGATCAGATTAAACTAAAAGAAAAGTTGCTTCCCAAGGCTTCATGTTTATGGTGAGAAAGCAGGAACTTGAGTCCTACTCAATATGTCCTCCTAGAGTATTGATTTTTTCTGTTTATTTTACTACCAGCTTTGATTTGAACTCAGCAAAGTCCAATAAGGCTTGATATATAAAACCATTTTACTTCTGCAGGGGTGTTAAGCAGGTACTGATTTCTTCAGCCCGAACCATCAACAGACCTGTGGGTCAGCTACAACTGCAGAATTGTTATAAACAGGGGAGACATTAGAAGGGAAACAGGAAATTAGCTTTCAACATGACTGCGAAAAAACATATTTTCACATATAAACCACAGAAGTGTAATGCTGAATTAAATGGACGAGAATATAGAATAATGTTTCTTTAGAAAAGTGTAACAGTTATCATTTGCTAAATTAGTAGTTACCCAGAAGCAAAAATAAATTTGCTTTCAAGTATACTATTTAACTGTGAAATTGTGTGCTTTTAATTTGAAAACCTTAAAATATCAGTTACTTGTATTTTTAAATTGCTTTGATTTAATTCAATTTATTGTACACCATTAATATCACAACCACAATGGTTCCAGAGTCTATTATTCAAAGTTAATAAATATAACTGAGATAACCTATTCGATCTTAAATTGGCTTCCTTTTCACTTTCTGCAGCCTTTTGTGTTAGATACCATCTTGTCACCTGCATTATTCAATTATCCCCAAACAAATACTACAGTGCATTGTAGTTGAAAAATTGCACATAAGGCAATATGTATAGGTCATCCTAGTTCTGAAATTTCATATTCCTTCATATTTTACAGGAAGTGGTTTTCAATTATTTTAAAATTATAAATACTTCACTCTCTCACTCTCTTTTTTTCTCTAATATGGTAAAAAGAGAACAAAAGAGGTAAAAGACCACAGAAATTCTATTGCATGAAACAATAATGATGATCTCTGTGTTGTGGATTCCAACTCCCTGATCAGAAACCTCTTCCACTGTCTCAAGAAGCCCTTCGACTTGAGGCAGCCACAGCATACTGTAACCTCTTCTGTGGTGACAGTAGAGAAGTCTTTTATTCATTTGCTTAATGAAAGACAAGTGATTTGGGATTATCTTGTCTGTACTTATTTATAATTCTGTAAGTACTGCTTAGCATAGTTATTGAGAAAGGTACTAAAGCAAAATCCTGGGGATTTGAGTTTGCCATGTTAGACTTCTGCAACTCAAGTCTAGTTCTCGTTTTAGTTCTTCATCAACACTGAAAGGAGGTCGTCAGTACAGCTAATGTGGAACTCGACCAGTAAGCATCTAGTTCATTCTTTTACAAAGAAGGAAGAAACCCTCCTCTCCATTAAAAGGCTTTGTTAGAAAATCCTTTCATTCTCAAACAATTAGCAGTGCATCATCATTTGCTGAAGAGTAGCAAGGAAACACGGGTCATATATGCTCAACAAGAGAGAACAGAGACTTACTTTGGGGCCTGGAGGTCCTTGCTTTCCTGGCGGGCACAAGCAGGGGGCAGGTGTTGAGCCTACGTCACTGGGACCATTCATGCACTATCAGGAGTGAAAACAGCCCTCAGCACAAGCACCAAAAGCAGCCAACAAACACATTGTAACACTGGATGAAGCTGACTTTCCTTAGGTTGGCTTTCACTTAGGTCCTGGCACTCACTCCCTTGTTCAGCTGGAATTTCTGCTAATCTGAATATTGCCCTCCAGCTACCCTTCATGCATGAAATCATTTTATCCAGAATAAAACCAAAAAAATAAGCACCAATATTGGGCTGATGCCTGAAACTTTTTTCACCCAAAAATATTTTGTCATATAGTTTGATAATTTTAAATCTGGCAACATGAAAAACTTCTCTCCTAGCTAATTTATATTCATAATTTGAAGTGTGATCAATTCTCAAATATAACAATTTAATTTAAAAATGTGTCAAATGATGTAATAAATAGTATGTATAGCATAATGATCCCAACCATTGGCACACTATCATGTGTAGCAAGTCTGAAAAGAACATCAGTCCCAAGTCTCCCACCTCCTAAAGCGTGTGTTCCAACTATGAAGCTGCTTGAGGAGAGGTAGGACACAGCTCCTGCCACCAGCTCCTGGAGGTCACTAGTCCTGGTCCCAAGAGCAGCCATCCTACAAAGACCATTAGGTGACCTCCTCCAAACCATGCTCCCTGCAGCACTAAACACTAAACCTTGGCAGATCACATAACCCTCTAGAATTTTTGTCTTTTCTGCGATATGTACTTCTCACCATCAAGCCCCACATAAAACCTCAGTGCTTTACTCAGGCAGGCAAGGGGAGAGTAACTAAATCAAATCTATTATAGGTACATCTGTACTAAATCTATATGTTGAAGTTAGATTCAGTGAATTCTCTTTCACCCAGCAGCCCTAACCCAGGAAGTTCTAAGAGCTATGGAAAGGCAAAAATGTAAGAATTTGAGCTGCAAAAGACAGATTTTGTATTTATTATCTAAAACTTTCCATAGTATTTTACTCATATTTTCTAGCATAATGACACCATTTAAGATGTTTTTGAATGGAATTCTTTCTCAGGGTCAAATGATTGATCAAAATGCAAATCCATGTTTTCTTTGCAATGGTACAAGTTGGGAGTTACAAGGAAGGTTAGGGAAACTGCCATATTAAGCCTTCTGATAAGCTCCTGTTCAGGGAGTTCCCATCAGCACGATGCAGGTAACAGCTACCTGCCTGTGCATATGCCCCATCCCTTTGCAAGTGTCCATCCCTGCAAATAGCAGCAATTAAATCAAACTGGGGGAAAACAGGCCAGAAAAATTATTTTTATCTACTGACTAGAGTTCAAGCAATGGAAATCTATCGCTCTTAAGCTTAGCAAATCTCTGTCCCCTTTTGAAAACAAAGTGTATATTACCTAGAACATTAAGAAGCTTATATAAAGTCAAATACTACCTTAAACTGAGTTTGGGTAGTTTAGGATCAAGCCTACCTCTCCATTCTGAAACAAGAAGAAACACAGTTTAAGACTACGGCAATATTTCTAAAAAGAAAAATCCATTCATTTGGAAACACTATCAAAATCAATCACAACTTACGGTCTGTAACTGTCAAGAAATTATAATTCAAACTTTTAGACTTTCTGAGACTTATGTGAAGCTGCAATCAATGCTTATGAAATTAATTTAGTTAATTGTGTTTAAGGGTCGGTCAATGGGAGTTACCAGTAGCAATTTTTATAAGACAATGACAGAAGTAATACTAAACCATGTCAATATTTACACACCAAATGTTTAGATTTGGGTCAAACCTTTCACCAGAAGTAACTTCTCATTAAAAATATCCTCTGCTTATTCATTCATGTCAGAGAATGTATCAAAATATTTCTGAAATCTCTGATCTCTGCCTGAATCCAGCATCTGGGAAAACACAGTGCAGCACAGAGGCAAGGTTGGCTTTTTCTCGCTTTCCTGTGACTGCACTAGACTCTGCTGTCAATTGATTTTTGTTCTGGTACCTGCAATACCATAGAACAATCCAACCCCAAATACTTCAGCAGAGCAACTGTGAAATTGTCTGATTTAACAGTTTAGTAGCCACTATTAGCTGCACTGTCCACAAGGGTATTCTAATGCACACAGTCACTGCAGATTTCATACACAGCCTGTGGATGGAGAGAGCTTCCCCTGTATTCAATTTTCAGCTTAAGTAACCCCAAGAGAAAGTTATCATTTTCCATGGATCATAGAAGGAGCTTAAAGTTACTACGCAGCTAGGTATCTCTGAGAAAGGGGATTAATTTAGGCTGCAATTAATACATACAGCCTCTTATTTCAGGAACTCTGACACAACCACACTCTGACAGAATACAACCACAAACAACATATTCCTCCTTGAAGATCATCCAACATTTTTATTTTCTGAAAGAGTCCAGAATTTCATGGGTAAAGTCCAAATTTAATTTACAACAGCCAGTGAAACTAAAATGGCAAAAAGCAATCTTTTGGCTTCAACTCCTTGATAAATTGTAGCGAACATAAGATATGACAAACTTTTTAGTGTTTGCTTTCTTTATGCAAAATATTTTTCACTTTATTACTTCTCATATCCTACTTTTAATCTGTAAAGTGCAAAAAGATACATGGTGCATTTAAAAAGCCAAATACTTTATTTTCTTCAAGATTCAAAGCTAATTTTACAAAAGTCTTCCTGCACCCATTAGTTCTGGTCACACAGACACAGAGTTCAGAATAGCTAACAATCTAGTCACCTACTTGCTGCTTGATTGAAAGTTGTGAATTTTGAAAAAACCCTGATAAGGATGCAATAGACACACTGGCCCCAAATAGAAGAAAAACAGACTAGCTGGCAATCCATGCTAGTCTGCCAAAAAAATAAAAATCTGGATGCTGGAGATTCAATGGTTCTATTGTCAAACTGGCAAAATGATACTAAATCAAATCACAACATGAGGAATGTGGGTCTACACAATAAGATACTGGTGGCTGAAAATCTTTCGCTCAGTTTGTTTTAGACACCAAACAAAGGAGAGTATTTTGAATCTGCATGTATAAATCAAACTCATGCTTTAAGATGGGAACTGAACACTTAAATGTAGCTCATGACTGGTTTCCAGATCTGTTTGTACATATTTTACATTTCAGTGCATAATTAACTATAAGAGGACCAAGAAAGGGCCAAAGGGTCCCCATAAACTTCCTAATTGTGTACATGAATCATAAAATCCTGATTTTATTTCTGTCTTATCCTTAACATACTTCTTGAAATCTTGGCAACATTTCAGATAATGGGATATGTATCACAGACCTCAGCACAGATATTTCTAACAGGAGAAGGTGCTATAGAAATACAGGTTTGCTGATTATGTACCAAAATGTCAGAGATTAAATGACCTGAAAAGTAGCAAGAAGTATATCAGAAAAGTTCAAAAGTCATATCTAAAGAATTTTACAGAGAAAAAACCTAGAAGTTTTATTATTCTATAATGTTTAAAGTCTGAAATTTTAGGAGAGGATTCTGAGATTCTTCTATACTCATATATATATCAAATTTACACCATTAAATACCTAAACTAAAACAACTTGTAAAAAACTGTGAAAAAATAAGGCTGAAAGCAGACAAGGTCTATGTCACTTGATATTGCACAGGTAACAAGCATGTGTTTGCACCAGCTGAATCAATGTAGTATAACTTATTTTAAAATTTCATTAAGTCAGTTTAAACAGTGATTTGTAAAAAAATGCCAAGTAGTCCTCAAAAGTTCATCTATCATACTCACAAATCCTGGGATCTCACAGACTGTTTCTCGATTATTTTGCTCTGGGTCACAGTAGATGCGCAGTTTTTGTATCTCAAACTGTAATTCAAAACATAGAACACTCTTTAGAGGTCTGTGTGTGCACTACAGATAAAAATCAATTAAATATATAGAAATATTTTTAGACTACTCACAATGATTAATATGTTCAACCTATTAAACACACTGTAACAGAATTATTTAAATAAAAATAATCAATCCAAGAATTTTAAAAAAATAACAGAAATCACCATCCATATTCCTTGGCAATAAATCTAAACACATGCAGCATGAACTACACTGGCTGCCAGTATCATTGAGGAAACAAGTTAATAGCACAGGCAAATCCAACCTTTATCTTTTTACCTTAACAGACTTGGGAAATACTTCTACACAGACCTGCTCGTATTAGATGCAGGATTAGTAAATTCTGGTGAAGCATCAGAAGGCATCCCTAATGCTTCGTGTTTAGTACACAATATAAATCTTTAAAAAGCAACCAATAAAAACACTGGCATCAGGTAAACAAAAGTTTGTGCCACTCTGCTTTGTTGCTATATTCCAAAATAAAATTAAATCACTGTCAGTTTTTCTAGCATAAACTATCATGATGGCAAAGCAAGGAGAAAGAAACTTCACCAAAATTTTCCTCTTTTTCCAGCATAATCCATACACCGCTGGAAGGAAATCATATGCAAATGTCAAGCACACAGGAAATTCCCTACTTTGAGACACTGTTTCCCAGATTCAGGCAACCATGTTGCATCAATTTTGTCCTTGAAATCAGTAAGACCAATTAAGCATCCCTGTCACAGGATACATCAGTTGTGCTAAGTCCTCCTGACCATTTTTGTTCTCTCTTAAGCATTACAATTTTGTATACTAAATTTCAGTCTACTGTAAGTTAGAAGAGTAAGCTCAAGAAAGCAGATGCCCCAATGCAATGTTAACCTACAGCAGAATTACTTAATTGTAGTTTTACCATACGCCTACCTGTACCGTTTCCTCCTTTCCAGAATACTTTCCTATTTGGGTTAGGCCACTGATGTAAATACCTAAAACAGGATGTAATGGCTTTGTTTCAATTTCTTGGCCATCTATATACAAAGTTACAAAGTCTTCTGTTACTAAGAGACGAATTTGATGCCAGCCTTCATCAAACAATGTCTAAGAAAAACAGAGAAAACAGCATTGTTTAAAACAAAATGCCCTCAATTTAAATAACAATAAAACTGCACTTCAACAATCAAACTGCTGTTAATGGCTGAGATGATCAAGGCTGCAGGTTTTACATACAAATAACTCTAAAATGTATAGTCAAACAAAGTTGCTGTGGTACCCCCGGCTAGGATACCAGGCTCCCGCCCGTGGTTTCAGAGGCTGGCTGAGCTGCTTCAGGTGCTGGAGGGCCGGCAAAGGTTGTGCAGGGGTTCGCCTAACCCACCGGTGGTCCAGGGTGCCGAGGAAGGAGAGACAAGGCAGAAGGGCTTCCCGAGGTGATTTATTTGGGCACGGGGTTTACATATATACCGCTGTGAGTGGGCAGGGGAGGATACAAAACATCCTATGGTGTAGGGATGCGGGGTTTGAATTTGGCAGGCTAGCAGTGGATTGGGAGATACAGAAACTTCTAGGGGGAGAAACCAAATACCGGGGGAGGAAGGGGGGAGACGGCAGTGCCTGGCCATGGTAGAAACCAAAACCTGGCCATAGCACACCGCAACATAAAGTATTTCCAATTAATAATGTAATTGAAAATATGACAATTGATAATAATTAATCTGTATTTCAGAATTATTTTATAACTCACATAGATTTTTATTTTAGTTTATGACCTTGAACATGCTCAAACCTGTATTTGTCAAAAATATGCAGCCAGAAGCCTATTTTTCAGGAGTGGTATGTCTCAAACACTTCAGATCATCAATCATGGTGAAAACAAATTGGTACTTGAAAGTCTTTCTACTTAAACTCTTATGAAAAAAAAGAGATGATGTGATATTGGCAGAAAGAATCCCAATACTGCAATGAGTAAACCAGGCATTACTCTCACAAAACCCCAGGTATCTAAAGCTTTCAAAAACAATCTAGCTCTTCAAGCAAGCCTAGCCTAGGTGCTAAATTGCAGAGATTAATCCCACACTAAATTGGTATTCATAACAGGAGACTGAAACATAAGTTTTTCAGTATGTTATAAATCTGTCACCTTTTTTTAGACCTAAAGAGAAATTAAGCATGCTTCCCTTAATAATACACACCTTTTGAGAGCACCTCTGCTTCTATTTTATTTTCTTTTGTAGATTGTATTTCTATTTATTTGGAGTGGCTCTCATTAAAAGACAAAAAACCCCAACAGATCAGAATATATAACATTTCCATTTTCCAGTTAAAGTGATAAATTATCATAGAGGTTTGTTAAAGAAAAATTATAATTAAGAGTATATTGATATTTATAGTGTGTTTAGAGACACACAGGTCTAAAAAAGCCATGAAATTATTGTTCTCCATAACAGCAAGGCAAGCATGGAGAAACACAAAAGAGAAAAAAAAAACCACCAAAGTTGTGCTTTCATGGTGAAGTTCATAGATACCTGGGACTGCCTGAATAATATTGATTTGTCATTGCAGCTCCCAGAAATAGATAAATAAAAATTTATTATTGACTTGAAACTGAATTTTCTAACAGTTTCCAGTAAATCAAGTTTAACACGTCTTCTTAAAAAAATAAATTTTTTTTCGCCTACTAATAATTATAAAGAGGCAGATGAAATTTGGAAAGAAAAAGCAAAAATTATTCATGGAGTAACAGAGGAATAAAATACTTCTCCCTAGAGAAAGCTCAGTAGTTAAAATCTATTCCTTGAATAGGAGTCCTTCCTTCACTGAGGATTTATATTTAAAATTCCTTCAGCCTGATTTGGAGTAGGGATTTGAATACAGGCCTCTGCTTCCCAGAAAAGTTGAACCCACTTGGCCATGAAGTGTTCCAGCAGCAAATCTTTCCCAGTCTTTGTCTGTTGAATTAGCCCTCTCTGTTCACTTAAATAATACTCCCTGTGGCAGGAAGGGCAATCTCTGGGCTGTACACATTCCTGCTACAAATGCAAGAATAGAATCATTCAAGCTCCATTCCTCTGTCTCATCTGCAGCTAAGACAATCTTTCTTACAAGAGTGGAATACTTCACTGGACATTACTGAAGAAAAACGGAAAGAGAACCTTCAGATTATACTAGAAAACAATAAAACTGGTTTGCACAAAGAAGGGAATAGTGGAATAATGTATACTTAAATAATTATTCCAGCATGATAGTGACATACTCCTTACCTTTACAGGAGGTGCAGCAAAAGTAGTAACTTGTGTGCCATTTATTAAACTCGTTGTAGTGAATGATAATGTTTTCTCTTCTCCATTAATAGTGACTGCTATCTGTGGTCTCTTATCTAGACTCAGAATTCTCCACAAATCCCAAGTCTTTTTTACTTTAAATCTTTGAGTGGAAACAAACACATAGGATGGAGGGAGACCTTCTGGAAACACATTCCTAAATAAGGGGGAAGTGTGGAAAAAACAAGACAGTACTTGAACATTCATATAAATCTTAAAATAAGATTTCTCACTTAAAGCAAACAAAAAATATCTCACTAAATATAGAAGCATATTTATAAAATTCAGTACCTTGTTAATTCTGAGAGGTCAACATATGAGGTTACTTCATAAGCTTTTGTATTAGTGGTTGATATTTGAATTCTCTTTTTAACCTTTTTCTTCACACCTAATCCTACAAGAATGTCAAATCCTTTTTCATCTCGAGCTGCCACTGGAATTCTTGTTGGACAAACAGACTCTGCAAAGTAATAAATGCAAGGACAGTTCAAAATATGACTTAAAACTTTCAAAAAGTAACCTCCCACACAATTAATTTTTTTATCTGCCCTTCAAGAAATAAAAAGAGAACTGAGAACTGTCAGTTAAGTTCAACATGACAGAAGTGGTATGCAGGATCCTAAAGGACCTGAAGCAAGAATACTAAGATGTCGTATTTTACAGCAATTACATTCACCTACTATTTTGAATTGTCACTAATTGTAGTTAAAGGGGATCAAAATATCTGGCTAATAAATATATTGAATTTAATTTCTAAACTTGTATGGTTTCAAAATGATATAAAATTAAAGATGTTAATTTCCAAAATGCACTAATAGTTTGGATCCAGTATGCCCCCCAACTATAAAATCAGTTTGAAAATGGACAAAGTTAGAATTATCTATGACTTTTTAAAATTTTTATTGAACTCAAAATGGACTCTGAGCTGTTTTGTCTGTTACACTGAAATCTGCTTGAAGTTATTCTCACTGGAAAAATAGTGGGTGAAATATTTTCTGTGGAAGCCTAAGTTGTCTGCATGTTATCTCGGTTAATTATCTTTACACAAAAATAGTGGACCTAAGTTGTTTCAAACAAAAAAAAAGAAAATTACATAGGACAGTGGAACTTAATACTAAAGCAAACATTGTATTAGGGTAACAAATCAATGAAAGTTTTCAGTTTTATTAAAATTATGCTGAACTCTTTACAATAAATATCATTATTCATTTCCCACTGTTTCTTCAGAAAAGCTGTTGTGGTGTGTGTGTGGCTGCAGCCACCATGGCCCCAAAAGAAACAACATCAGAGCCCTGGCTGTCACATCCCCAAGTCTAACAGCACTCCCCCTGGGTTATAGCGAGAGCCCCAAATCCTGTGTTTCCTCTGTTTGCATATTTCAAGTTGATGGGTTACTGTTTTCCCCTCCCTGTTTTATGCATAAGTTTATGAATATCTATCCCCTTAGCTGAATATGTATTAAGCCTGGAAAGTTCTATGTTGTGGGATCCCTCATTGGTTGTTCCCTGTTATCCATCCCTCAAGTATCCATAATGGTTGTTTCCCTCAGCAATCAGTCCCTTTTGCCCTTCTCCATTGGCTGTAATCCCTTCCTCCCCTCCTCCCCTTTCCCCCAAGGATAAAACCCCAGGACTTTCTTTTGTCTTTGCTTTTCATCACTGGAACCTTCACACCATTAAACTCTCGGTGGAACCCACACGAAGAGTCCCTCTCTCCTTCTTTGTTCCTACGTGCACAGCTCCATCTCTGCCAAGATATTTGCTCCCTTGGGTGAGAGGCTTGCGTATGAGAGACAGAATCGCTCTCTAAGGTACACAGCCAAATCTCCAGGCTATCTCTGGCTGAGCACAGCCTTATAAAGCCTCATTTCATAGACAGGGAAGAGGTTCGGAATACATTCCAAAGTTGGGCTGGAGAGTCCTCTTATCTCCATCTGGGCCAGCCACAGGCTGGAAAACTCCTGTTTCTGTACCAGGGACTTAGCAGCTCAAAGGTCCAGACTGGCTTCCTTTCATAATATGAGCAGCCCTGCATGACTTCCCTTCCTAACCAACCCCAAGGCAGTCAGATTCTGCCCCATTCTGGTGGGGGAGGCAGGATATACATGCTCTAAGAAAACTCCATTAATTTTCTGCACAACCTATCTGTCGTGGGAAAGGACAATCCATCCTAAGGGGACATGTCACAGCTACTTAGGGCAGCAGCAAGGAGCCACATAAACTCCCCTTAGTTTTCTTTTTCTCCCCACAGCAAAATGACACTGACTTCCAAATTAAAAATAAATTATCTGTCTG
>VYZT01053478.1:0-11329 GCA_013400735.1 Pomatostomus ruficeps
GCTTGATATTTTCTGCTCTAGAAATTCCAGCCTTCTTTCTAAATAATTACATGGAAAATATAGAAGCTAAAACCCTAAGGCATCACCGTCCCGTGGTCACCACACGGTCACTCATGCAGCCACCCTGGGCTCTGTGACACCGAGTTTACATCTCAACCTGACTGACTGGAAATGTTGGCAGTGCTTGGAGGCTCCCAGCACTTCCAGGGTTAGACATCTATCCTGTGCTGCTTCTCATTTCAGTTCATTTTTATTCTTTACTGCTGCTTACACCATTCAGCTGCTGCGGAATCCCTTATCTGCTGGATAATTCCCTCGTCAGGAGTGGAGGACATCAGCGCTGATTCCATGTCTGAAGTTCTCCTCTCTCACTTTTACAAGATTATAAGCGTTTTATTCTGCACATTTATTTTGGTGCTGAAGCTGATTTATTTTGCTTACATTTCTCCCTGATGGATTTTCCTCTCCGTTTCCAATGGGGATAGGTAGGATTTTCTTTTGCCACCACTGCTCCTACACTCTCCAGTCCTGTGTCACACCCAGTCTGGGCTCCACCTGATTTATGCCACCCTTCAGCAGCAACAGGAGCTGAGATCAGAGCAGATCTTCTGGGGCAGAACCATCACTATTTGAGCATTAGCTAAAGGCCAAAGCTCTGGACTGTTCAGGAAAAGCGTTCCAACAACAGTCATGACAAATAAAGTGGCCAAGAATGTGTAAAATGCTTTTTAAAATAACAGTTCTGAGCTCTGTCACTCGAATGACTGCATTTAAAAGCTCAGAGACTTCAGAAAAATTATGCCTGCAATTGCTGAGCTATTTTGAAATCTCCAACTGAATCCATGTCTGTGGAGGAATCTGAAGAGCAAAGGATTCACAAATTGGCTTCAAACTTGATCCTACTTGGTTTTTCTCATGTTAAATGTTGGGTCTCTCCAAACTCAGCTTGGCTCCAGAAAAGATCACAGTATAGGGAACCAGAATCGCACATTTTCCCAGTCCTCTCAAATATCCACGAAATATCCACAGAACTGGCATGAATGTTGAGCAGCTCCCAGCTGAAAATGAGAGGGAAGAAAGCAACTTAAATTCCCCCAAACCACTGTTGGGATACAGCTCAGAAACAGACAAATCCAAGCAGAAGGTCCTGCCAGTGCAGAGTGAATATTAATGCCCCCGTGTTTGCATTGAGATCTCGATATTGCAAATGTTGCTGTAAAATCTCATCCAAATGAGAGCAGGTGTGGAGAATGGCCACTAAGATGGCCAAAAAAGAGAAAGGAACTGAAAGAATTTGGTTCGTTTAATCCAAAAAATCAGATCTAGAGGGGGAAATGCCTCCTACAAGTAAATTAGGGAGGAATTTGAGCTCCTGAAGCAAAGGATGGACTTGGTCAAAAGAAAAAACAAACACAAACTGGCCACAGGTAAATTAACCAGGGAATGGATCATGAACCGTCAGAGTGAAGTTCTTAAACTGCTCTGGGATGGAAACTGAGCCAGAAACGGAGTTTTTAGGTGGCTCCCAATCTTTCTGCAACATCAGGCAAAACCTCGTGATTCAAGCAGTCCCTTTGGGCTCTGTTTCATACAATCAGGCAGAAAGAGGGAAAAAAAAGCTGCAGGGCAGACTGGAGACCCCCAAACATTTTGAGCAGATATTTTACTGCTGCTGAAAAGCAACACCCTGTGATGTGGGCTAAGGCTGCTCCTGGCAGGTGGGATGGGAAGAAAATATTTCCAGTTTTGTCAGTGAAAAGATCTTCTGCCCCCAGTAAGTAACTGGGGAGAGGAGATGGGCTCAGGGAATGAGACTGAGGACATGGAAACTGCTCAGGCTCCACCTTGATAACAAAGAAGTCTTTAGGAATTCTTCTGCGTGAATTAAAATCTCTGCACAAAATACGCCACACACTTAAACAAACACTCTCTTATTTTCTAGATGGGTTTGGGTTTTTTCTCTGCTACACCTTAAAATAAACAGCGGAGGAGTGGACTCTAATCTGGATTGAAGGAGAGGGTTGCATCAGGGAAAATACTGAACGTTCCCGTTCTTGAGGGCTGAGATGATTCCTAGATGGAGGTAACGAGGCAAAGGGAATTCACTGCTTCATGCAGCCGCTCTGGGACTGGAAATTCTGGAGCAGAGAATATCAAGCACACAGGAATGGCATNGGAGGGAAAGTCCAAAATCTCTCAGGGCAACCTGTTCCCAGAGTTTTTTTCCCACAACAGTAAAATTTTTTTTATGTTTAAGTTGAATTCCCATTATTTCAGATGGTGGCCTTTGCCTCTTGTCCTTTCACTGGGCACCATCTTTTGAATTCTTCCTCCACCAGGAATTTTTATATAAATGGATAAGATCCCCCTGGGCTTTCCATTCTCCAGGCTGAGCAGTCCCAGCTCTCCCAGCCTCTCCTGGTGTGTCAGATGCTCCCAGCCCAAAACCATCCCAGTGGCCCTAAGGAACAGGTTTGTTCTCCTTTTTAGAGCAACTTTTAAAATGGGATAATAGGGGTAACATTAATTTAAATTAGAAGATGGTGGGTCTTGTAATCCACTTTCCTCGTGATAAATGTTTGAGATTTCAGAGAGGGGTTATGCTTTGAAGACACAACAGGTATTTATGATTAAATGTTTCCTGAGTGTTAACTTGCCTGGAAGGAATAAATGTTCCCACAGGCATTTGAGTGAATCAAAACAAAAAGAAACACCATCTTCAAACTCTTGTTTCCCAGAGCAAGCTGCCCCTCCGCGACCCATTTCAGGGTTTACAATTAAAAGGTGTTAATTGATCTCTGCTCAACGTAGTCTACAAGCAAACATTGCTTTCATTCTCTGAAGTTTCTTGAGCAGGGTTAAGAGCACATGTGCAGACATCACAGGGATAGCAGGTAACACAAAATCTGTGAATGGGATGTGGGACAATTTCTGCCATCTGTGGGAACACAAATTAAGGGAGACAAAGACCACATCCTTCATATTTCTTACAGTTCTGCAAATGTATGAGGAAATTAACACAGAACAAAGCACAATGGCTCTGAGAGAGCACAATGACCAGATTTCAGGGCATTCTGAGCACCTTCTGAGAGCAGCAGCTGATGGATTTCTCACATTTGTGACGTTTAACCCCAGTAACTAAGGGTTATTTAGTTTTTTAAAAAAACACATGGGTTGAAAATCACATTTATTTTGGATAATGAGCTTTTAGATGGCACCACTGGAGACATCACTTTGTATTTAGGAAGGTTATGGCTTAAAAAATTAAAATTTTATTGAGGTGGCTTGAGTCTGTACTGCTGTGGTGGCAGAGATGGAAGGAAAGACTGGTTGGACACCCAGTGCTGCTCTCAAGCCCCTCACAACCTCTCATGGATTAGGATCCCAGATCTGAGCATTGAAAAGAAAAAAAAGAGACCTGGAAATCAAGCACACCTTTAGGGGGAAACTCATTTGAAATCAACGGGGCAGCCTAAAAGAGAAATGATCAGTAAATCTGAAAGCTCCTTGGTTAGTCAGAAGAGGCAACAGAAATTGGTGTTCAGGAGAATTCTGAAGGCCTTCCTTCAGTCACCTACCGAGAAATCTGATGAAGCGAAACCACACGGGGTCACGTTAGAAGGTGGGAAGCCCCTCCTAGCCAGAAAGCAGCTCATGAAAAAAGAAACAAAGGGTTTTTTTCTTTCACCGCATTATCACACATCTGAAAATCTGATCAACACATTCACCACCTTATTTCTGACGAGTGAAAACACAACTTTGCGTCTTTCATCAGTAACAGTCACGGCAATCAGGCAGTTCTTGTTATGATTATAAAAGGTACTAGAAAAGTTTATTTATTTATTTATCTATTTATGGTGGCCTAATAGACAACCCAGTTCAGAATTTTATACAGTGACATCTGAAAGTGAACTTGGATTTAACCAAAAGGAACCAGAGGGAGTGACTCTGGAAAATTAACTGCTGAGTTTCTCTCTCATACACACTCAGATTCGCCGTGACTTTGTAGAATATTGGAGCGAGACCGTAAGTTCATGTCGGTGCACAGTCAAGTATCATATTTTTCACTAAGCCTGCCACTGGATATTTTAAGAAATGTGAAATAATATTGTTCTTCCTGTGAAGAGCTGCTGGCTGCCCAGTAGTAGTGAAAACAAGACTAGCACCTTATCACTGTTAGGCAGAAGGCTGGAGTGAGTCAGAAGACCCAGGCTGGGTTTTTCTTCCCCTCTTTCTGACCCTGAATATCTGATCTGCAGTTCACTGGGGTTTGTGCTGCTGCATTCCCAATTATAACCTGGAAAAACTAGTTTTCCACATCTGTAAGGGACTTTTCTTCACAAGAGATGGAAATTGTGACCCCAGGGCTGCATGGTTTTATTCCACCGTATCTTTCATTCCACAGTGTGTGGACTCAACATTAAGAACTAAATTATTGCTGTTTCTACAACTGATGTACAGAGATAAAATCTTAATTTCCAATCCACAGAAAGCTTCTTCAGTAAATTATAGGGGGTTACAAACTGATGGCTACTGCAGTGAAAGGTTAAACTGTCAACAATTTCCAGCCTCACCTATCTTGATTTTTACTTCTGCCTTTTAAATCCTTCCCTAGGATGGTGCAGAGGCCCTGGCCCAGGGTGCCCAGAGCAGCTGTGGCTGCCCCTGGATCCCTGGCAGTGCCCAAGGCCAGGCTGGACACTGCGGCTGGGAGCAGCCTGGGACACTAGGAGGTGTCCCTGCTATGGTAGGGGTGGCACTGGATGATTTTTAAGGTGCCTCCCAACCAAAACCATTCTATGATTCTTTTTCTGCTGTGCTGGTACCTTAAACAGAGGTGGTTTTGACTTTGCAGCTCTTGCCACTTGCCCAGGACACTCGGACCTTGGTGCCTGCAGCCCTGCACAATTCCATGTCCTGTCAGCCCCCTTAGGTCTGCTCTTCCTGGGGAGATAAAAGAATCTGGCATTGGCCCATAAATCACACAATAAATCATAAAGAGTTGCCCACAAAGCCCTTTGTGTCTCAGTCTCCTTTATCCTCTGCTTTCCCCACCAGGAACAACAGGAAGGAATGTGAGCAGGACAACAGAAAATGTTTAATCATGGATACGAAGTGGATAAAGCATTTTCCCAACAAACACGTTCTACCTTTTTGTTGCAGAACCCTCCTGTCTAATTTATTCAATATTTAGCGAACATACTCAATTTTTATTTCCTTTCTCTGCTTTGATCACGGAACATCTTCAAAGAATCTCCCCCATGCACCGCTCACATGAGAGCCTTCGTGTGACTGCTCAGGTGACTCCCCACATGTGCTCACCAGGCTGGGGCAGCTTCTCTGCCACGAATCTCCTCATGGGAATGAAAAACTGGGGAGTGATAAATGAGTTCATACAGCTATGGGCACCACAGGCACAACCAGTGATCACAGAATCCCAGGATCCAGGTTGGAAAAGAGCTCCAAGGTCATCGAGTCCCAACTGTGCCCGACACCCTCCTTGTCCCCAGCCCAGAGCTCGGAGTGCCACATCCAGGCCTTCCTGGGACACCTGCAGGGATGGGGACTCCAAAGCTCCCTGGGCAGCCCCTGCCAAGGCCTGAGCGCCCTTTCCAGGCAGAAATGCCTCCTGAGGTGATGATAACGAGGCGCTGGAAAGGAGCACAGCGTGTCAGAGCAGAGCTTCACTGCAGAGGCAGATTGAGGAGCCCAGAGCAGTCTCCAGAGTGCCCCTGTCCTTCAGATAACGCTGTGACAGGCACTTCACAGATTTCCCAGAATTTATGGGCACGTGGTGACACCATCACTCATGCTGAAAACCAGTGAGTGACAGTGGCAGCCCTGCTGAAAGCAACACAGCCAGACACGAAGTCACGAGCGAGGCTTTCTCAGTCTCGCTCAGCTCGGTCCCTGCGGGTTTTGCAGCAAAAAAAAATCAGGTTAAATGTTTCCCAGCAGCGAATTTGGGAACAGGAGAAAAGCTGTAGGCTCTTCTAATGTGTTTTTAAGCATTCCTGGCTCCAGTGTTTAAAAAATAAGCATTTCAGGGGGTCCTGGAATTTTTTTCCGCATCCTTCTCAAGATCAACTACATTTGTCTTAAGGACTTACAAAGTTAAGAGTATTGCCTTATCTGTCAGATCCATACAAGCAATTGAGGAGTTGTCAGGACAATGTTAAAGGTTCTAATGATATGCCAAAGCCCCTTTGGGAGGATACAAGCTCTCTAAATCGTTTTCTGAAGGCGATACCGAGTTACAAATTGCCCACATCTTGTTCCTGTGTTCTCCTTTATCTCTTCCTCCACTCTTCCTCTATGATTGCTGTAGTTTCTGTATTTTTATTTTCTTTGCGGGGTTAAGCTCTGATCATACTTGATCTTAGACATACGAGCTTCTTTCTATGAAAGGGGAACACTTCTATAACCACAGCAACAAACTTCTTTGTGATGGGATTTATCTCATTCCTTTTTATGGCGGTGAGGCTTTTCCCCCCTTTAATTACCCAACAGAAGCAAAGTCTCTCATCCTCCCCTCGTCTTTATGTACTTTGCTTTCAACCTCTTCCAGATGACAGCGTGGAACAAAGTTTTCCATCTTAATTCAGCCACCCTCTCTTACGTATTTGGACTGACCTGTGCTACAGAGAATGGGCTACAGGGTGTGCACTGACCACCCCGTAGAAATGTCCTCTGCTGCAAGAGCTTCTTGCAGAAAGATTCTTTTCCCCGTATTAAATTAGCTCTTCACAGGCTCCATGAAGATCCCAGCACTTCCAGACCTTTGCTGTGGAGTGAGGTCTCAGCTCTCATCTGTTCATTTCCACTGGGGCACAGGGACTGGAGAGCTGGGAGAGGCCCTGGGGGTGCTGGGGGCAGCGCTGGACACGAACCCAGGGGTGCCCAGGTGGGCAAGAGGCCGCTGGCCCCTGGGCTGGCTCAGGAATTGTGGGTCCAGCTGGAGCAGGGCAGGGATTGTCCCTCTGGGCTGGGCACGGAGAGGCCCCTGCAGCGCTGTGTCCAGTTCGGGGCCCTGCAGGAGAGCCCTGGAGGGGCTGGAGCGTGTCCAGGGCAGGGAACGGAGCTGGGGAGAGGCTGGAGAATCCTGAGGGAGCTCCTGAGGCTGGAAAAGCCCTCCCAGCCTTCTGTCCTTACCTGAACCCTGCCCTGCCACTCCTGCACCCTGGTGGCACCAGCACCGCTCCTGCCTGTGGAGTGCACTGGGAAACCCAGGGGATTGCAACCCTCTGCTCCACTCAGAATCCCAAAATCCCAGAATCCTGAGGCTGGAAAAGCCCTCCCAGCCCATGGAGTCCCAGCTGTGCCCGCTGGGCACCTTGGCCCCAGCCCAGAGCT
This sequence comes from Pomatostomus ruficeps, assembly GCA_013400735.1. Lineage (NCBI taxonomy): Eukaryota > Metazoa > Chordata > Aves > Passeriformes > Timaliidae > Pomatostomus > Pomatostomus ruficeps. Next base: position 7,354 of record VYZT01053478.1, read on the forward strand.
CTGAGTGCCACGTCCAGGCCTTCCTGGGACACCTGCAGGGATGGGACTCCAAAGCTCCCTGGGCAGCCCCTGCCAAGGCCTGAGCGCCCTTTCCAGGCAGAAATTCCTGCTGCTGTCCAAATCAGAGCCAGGTACAGGACTTGGCACTTCACCTTTCTGACCCTCACACCGTTGGCCTCAGCCCCTGGATCCAGCCTGTCCAGATCCCTCCTGCCCTCCAGCAGAGCCACACTCCTGCCCACTTGGTGTCATCCATGAATTTACTAAGTTGTACCCAACTCCTGTCCAGATCATCAATAAAGACACTGAGCCTTGGGGAACCCCAGTAGTGACCGTGTTCCAGCTGGATATGGCACCGTTCCCCACCAGTCACCCTCCTCTGGCACCATTCGTAAACCCTGCCTGGGTCAGGCTGTGCCTGCAGAGGTCTCAGTCACCCTCTGGAGCTCCATTTCCCTTTTATTTCCTGAAGAATCACAACCAGGGAATCCCAGGCAGCCCAAAAATCTGAAAAGGCTGTTGTTGATCCACTCCAGCCCCTGGCAGCACCAGTTCTGGTGGTTTTGAGTGCTGTGAGTGGTGATTCCCACCTGAAGGAGGGGACACTGAAGGAGTGGAGACTGGCATGGACACAGCCTTGGGAAAATACTGCTGGGCTGAAGAACTGCCTGGCATTTGGCAGTGCAGAGCCCTTTGTGCAACGAGGGAAATGTTTTCTCTCCAGGGGAATGTGTGGGCCGCACTTTGCCAACAGATCCCGCAGAGCAGAGAGGGACCCTGGGGAAGGAACCTTCGCTTTGTTTGAAGCAAACAGAAGCAAAACTCCACCCTTTTAGGGGAAGGTAAATTCTCCTTTTAGGGGAAGGTAAATAAGCCAAAGTGCTGACACGAGAGGGGAAGCTCCCTCCCTCCGTGCCGTCTTCACCTGGCCTGCACCGCTGCAGCAAAGCCAGAGGCTGAGGGAAAACACACGGAACGAAAAATAAAATAGCCCATAACTCTACAACGCTCGGGAGGGAGTTTTAGCTCATTCTTCATCCCTTTCACGTGCTGTGTTGAAATATGAGGCCGAGAAGGAGGCCAAAAGACTTAAAAAGCCTATCATGAGGTAATTGAGCCCCAAGCCGTGAGCAGGGGAGCACAATGATAGCAGTGTGCTCGCTGTTTGCGCAGAACTCAAAATATCAGAGCCCCACAGACCCTAAAACGCACAATTAAAAGTGAAACAACTCCTCGGGGCCCAGAGATTACCCACGTCTCCCCCTCGGAAAACGTTTCGCTCGAGCCTGCTGTAAAATCGGTAATTGCCTGTGGCACCTGCACGGCGTGGCTGCTGAGAAGGAGCCCGTGGAGGAGCTCGGGTCACAGCCCTGGGTTTGTGCCCTCCGGTGCCCACCTCACAGGCTGGGCTCTGTGCGAGGGACAGAAGGCTCAAGCAGCACCTGAATGTTCCTCCCGGCTTTGGGAGAGGCAGCACAACGATGCCAACTTGTCCCATAGGAGAACCAAGCTGTCCAGCAGGACCTTAAAAGGGATTTATTCACAAAGGGGTCAAAGAAATGGAACCCAGGCTGAGCAAGCACAGACCTGCTCCTGCATTTTCCTCCTCCTCGAGGCTCTCCAGAGGTGAAGGCAGAGCCCAAGCAAGCAGCAGGCAAAGTTTTGCCTCTTGGCCACGGGGCAAAGCTGGGGTTCAGTCACTTTTGTACTCCCACAGCTTCCCTGAGCTGTATGGACCAACTACCCCCAGCTGCTGGGGGGGTTCTGGGTGACTTCAGGCACCTGAGGAAGGTGGAAGGGAGGTGAGACCAGCAGGGAAATCCTCAAGTCCAGCGCTGAGACTGAAACCCGGGGCCAGCTGAGCACGGGTAGATCCCTGCTGGCAGCAGGTGCATTCAGACAGGGGCAGCACAGCAGGCACAGGCCTGGCCTTTATCAATTCCATCGTGTCTGTGGTACCCACAGGATGGCAAATGTATCAAAAAAATAAATGGAATTACAAAGCAGCCCAGCCTTTCTGGGCACTCACTGGCTTCCCTGCTCTGCAGACCCCTCTGACAGAACGGTGTCACAAACCCCATTTTCTTATTTTGTAGGCTTGGTCCCATAATCATTGTAAATGTGGCTTCTGCAGCTGCAGGATTAGACTGGGAAATCAAAAATAAAAAGAAAAGTCAGCTGTAGTAAGTAATTTCATTGCCTTGTTTGACTGAAGCACAGGGAAAATGTGGCATTTTTGGAAGGGCTAAATGCACACAGAAGAATCTTGTGTCACAGAACCATCAAGGTTGGAGGAGATCTGCAAAATCATCCAGTCCCACCATCACCCCAGCACCATCATCGGTCCTAAACCACGTCCCCAGGATATTGAATAAAGATCAAAACACAGGCTAGTTTAAAAACTGGGAAGTCTATCCTAAATTATTTGCATCGATTAATAATCACAGTTTGCAAAAGTGGAGAAATTAAATTATTCATGTCGTGTAACGGTGACACAAATCCCTCTCAAGTGCCAGTCATTTTAGCTGCTCTCTTCAAATTTCTGTTCTCAACAGCTGAAAACAAGAAAAAAGGGGAGTTGGAAATAGCACAGGACTGACTTGGATTTTCTTGTAGCAACAGGGAAAAGTTAATTTAAAGATAAAATCTGAGCGCGGAGACAGCAACTGGCTCAACCAGACGGTGGCACTATAAGCACTTGCTATCAGAAGGGCAGTATAAATAGGAAAAAAATAATAATAAAACAAATAAATAATTAATTAAAAGGGGGAGGGGGGAATAACAACAGGGTAACAATGTTTTACAACACTGCAGCTTTTAATTTATGAGAGATCTTTGCATAAGTGATGGTTAAATCCACATGAATTGCCTCTGTTGCCCAAACCGAAGGGTGTGTGAGCAGAAAGGGAGTGAGAGTGTCCCGTGGCATCTTTTAAAAAAGCTTTCGAAACAAAAGCCAAACCCTCAAATAGCAGGGAAGGATCCCAGCGGGCTGCCAGCTGACCTCGCTCACCACACCAGCAGCACCAGCACGTGGATATCAAAATATATCAAAATGCATCAAAATATATCAGACACAAAGTACGGAGCTCAACACCCAACTAAACTTTTGCCGTTGGCTTCTGCGTGGCCAAAATTTCCTCTTAAGTGTCACATCAAAATGTTCAGGGCCTGACTTTTCACAGAAGTGTGAATCTCCCCCTGTGCAGGGGCAGAATTGTTCTTGGTTTGCAGGGAAAATCAATCCCAAAATGGGAAAAAAGGAGCCTGCAGCCCTCTGGACACCACCCTGCCCAAATTCTCTAGCTAAAAACAGAGTTTCTTAACAATTTTTTCATACTTTAATGGCATTTTGTGCTGTTTCTCTACAGATTTCTTTGCCTTCCTTCCTGCAGCGCTTTGTGGGATTATTCCCTTTTCAGAACTATTTCTTGCTTTCCCAGGTAGATCTCTGAAATGTTCTATTTTATCATTCTTGTAGAAAGTGGAAAATGCCAATTGTTGTTGGCCAGCATTTCTCCTCTCCCCTGACATTAAGAAATCACAAATTTATAAATAGTGCTTTAAATTAATCGATTTCAGAGGTTTTGCCTGCACCATTTTTGGTTTACAGATGGGGCAACACGAGAAAACTCAGTGGGACAATGATCCTGTGAACACTCGTCCTATAAAGAACTTTATGAGGCCATTTGATGTGGCCACTTGGATATCTCCAGTTCTTGTGTGCAAAATGTTGGAGGACCAAGCCCTTGTCCACTCACAGCAGCTGCAAGTGGTATTTGCTCTTCTCCTTCTTCAAATATCTTGATAAAAATTGCAATTTTCAAGCAAAACATTGTTTTTAGCAATAGCTCCTCAAAATGGGAAGAGGGAGGGAAGCAGCAAAATCCAAAGTTGCAATAAAAAGAAATGTCTGAATTGAAAAAACAGTCCAAATTGAAAGCAAATAGAGATTTTTCTTTTTTTTTTTTTTTTT
>VYZT01053478.1:11807-35220 GCA_013400735.1 Pomatostomus ruficeps
TTTTTTTTTTTTTTTTTTTTTAACCCTGGACTAAGGGACACATGAGGAGTTACCTTACCTTAGATCTTAGATTTACAAGAGTTTAAATTGCAATTTAAAGAGTTTAAATTTGTAATAAAGAGTTTAAATAAGGCTGCTGTTTTCAGTTCCCTTTCTTAAATGAAAATGAAAATACTCTGAATCAAAATGAGGGAAGATTGGGAATCAGACCAATTTTAAACCATGCATATATATATATGTGTGTGTGTGTGTATGTGTCTGCATATATCCATGGACACAGAATTTATTTATTTACATATTTATTTATTTATTTGTTAAATTTTCCTTCCTAGAATGCAAAGAAAGCTGAGGATATGTCTCACAGTGAATAATCAGACTGACTAAGTGCTTCCTTGAGGAAACGAAAAATGAGGAAACGTAACCACGGTTTGCTTCTTGCTTTTCTCAGAAAAAAAAAAAAAAAATTATTTTTACTTCTGGTTTCCCAGCGAAAAAAAAATAAAAGAAACAGAGGCAAAAGCCCCATCTTCATGGGGACATGAGCTCACTGGTGCACACTTCAATGTTACTCATTGCCTCTTGCTTCCTCTCGTTGGATGGCTTGTCCTTGCCCGGCTGATGGAAGAGGAATTCAGGGAGGTTTATCAGGCTGGCAGGGAGATGGGTCACACCTCCCTGTGGGATTGTGCTGCTTGCTGAGGCAGAGAACTCAACGGGATCCATCCCAAATCCACAGGAGATGCTCAATCACCACTCTGGGGCAGAGTGAGGAATTCCCGTCCTCAGAACTCAGGGATGTCCTGCAGCCAACCCCTGCAGAGCTCCCCGTGCAGGAATGCGCCGCACAAACCCCTCTGGTTCAATACACAATTGAAACCTTTTTTGTGCCACTCATTTCACAGAATGCCAGATCCATTTAGGTTGGGAAAGGCCTCCAAGGTTATGGAGTCCAACCTTTGATGGATTTTCTCCATCTCCTTCATTCCTCTGCCTCATTCTTTCTCCTTCCCATCAGTGCTCTGATGAAAATGGAAGCCCAGAGGGAAGAATCACACAGGGTTCTGGTCCTTTCCATAAAATCATAGAATTCTTAATGTTGGGAAATACTTTTAATATCAAACCCAACCCTCATCCCAGCACCACCACCACATTCACCATTAAACCACGTCCCCAAGTGCCACATCCACACATTTTCTGAACACTTCCAGGGCTGGTGACTCCCATTTGCTGGGACTGCAATGAGGATATTTCAGGATGTGTGGTCCCTTCCCACCTGTGGTTCTGTGATCACTGAGTTAAACCAAGTTTGGCTCTGTCAGCCCAGCCCACTCCCCTGTTCGAATTTTCCTGAAGGATTCCCCCTGTTCTCCCTGCTGGCAGGAGCAGGATCTGCCCCAGGTGGGATCACTGGGTTCACCTTGCCCGGCTTCTTTTGTAAGCGCTGACGAGAGGAGCTCCAGATCTCTCTCGCTTTCTGACCCACTATCACTTGCTAATTTTGGCTTATCAGCAATACAAAAAAAAGCAATTTCTTTTCCAGAATTTGGTCATTGCCTTCCTCCTTTTACCACAACTCATAGCTCAGGATAATCTACGTGCTGTGATATCAAATGCTGTGATAACAACCTCGACAGAGTTTCCTCTGAAAATGCTTCAGTGCTGTTTCCTCTGAGCTGAGTTTTCCTCTCTGCTTAGGCCAAGGTCCCTCCCTGTGCTGAGCTCGGAGCAGAGCAGGTGAAGCAAATTCTGGTTTTCTGCTCAGTCAGTGATGTTGATAACATCAAAGGGTCCCTCTCCACGTGCCAGGCAGGGAGCAGCATTTCCTCTGCACAGAGCACTGGGAGGTGCTGGGAGAGCCCAGGGGCAGCAGTGTCACCCTGCCTGGAGCCGAAGCAAGCGCGTGATCTTCAACCATCACCAAAATCTGTTGCAATGGACTCACCCCACAGGCCCCCTTGTGAAACAGAGTCTGCAAAGCCTCAGAAGATGCCCCCAGACAGCCCCCAAATCCCCGGTGCGTCATTGCAGTGCAGGGCAGAGCACACCCAGCACTGAACTGCCTCAAAATCAGGCATTCCAGGGCTTTCAGGAGCTCACGACGTGAGAAGCTCCAAGACATAAATTTCTTCAGGCTTTATTTCACCACATCTGTCTGGAGTGCAGCCTCAGCACAGAATTGCATCCCCCAGCAGGGCCCAACTCACCCTCAGGGTTCCAGAGAGGTGCCACAAAGTGGGGAGACCCTCAGGAAAACCTTGGTTTGCTCAGCCTTTGTTTAAAGGATTTCAACAGCATCGCAATTCCTGGCCTGTCCTCCTTGGAGCTGGGATTCTTTAAAATTGCAGAGCTCTATGGCCACGGGGAGCAAGGATTCTTTGGTGGCTGATGACTCCCTGAGGTCCTGGCAATGCTGAGCAGCTTTGCCCAAGTACCATCCTTGCAATGCAGCCGCACATGGCACCTTTTTCACTGATTTATCCGAGATTTCAGGGAGGGAGAAGAATCAATTCTGCCCACTCTAGATGCAAATCCAACTTTAGAATGATTTTTTTGGTGAATTAGGAAAGAAGACTGGGTTTTTTTCCTGGCTCTGTACATAAATACTAAAATACTAAAATACTGAAACTCCCTAAGCAACAGCTCTAAAACGGAGCTGGGATAATTCACTGAAGTCATCAACACTCAGGAAATCGTACACATCTTTTAGTGGCACCTCAGACACAGAACCAAACTCTCCCTGGTGCTGTAAAACATAGAGACCGAATCGAGATTAAAAATACATGCTGCTATTATGTGCCATCATTGCCAGGCTTCAGCAGAACTAAATCATCTTCCAGCGAACGGAGGAAGCAACCTCAGCTAAAACCAGCGAGGATAACTCACAGCAGAAATCAAAAGTGGTGCTGCAGCAGCGAGGGCAGAGGGAAGATAAAAGCCGCTGACAAGAAGCAGCCAGGTTGTGACACAGATTTTCATGAGCTGCCTCCTTACAGGAACGGCTGCCAGAGCCAGGCAGCCTCTCGGTGCAGATAAATCAGAAGCAAAACTGGAAAGATAAAGCTCGCTGCAAAAACCAAAGGGGAACGAGTAGGTGGCTGTGGTGAGGGAGCAGAGGCTGCTCCCAAGAGCTGCTGGAAGCGTGAAGGAGGCCAAGACAAAGTCATTCAAGATGTCTGGGGGGGAAAAAAATGACAGACCTCTAATTAAAAAGTTTGTGTGGGGGAAAGCTGCATGTGGTCCGGGAAAGCGGGGAAGGCAGCAAAGTTCTTGCTGGATCAGCAGCCTGGTGCCAAGTGAAGAGCCAGGGACTGGCAGAGGAAGGAATCCCAGTGGGAATGGGTGAGCTGGATCCCCTGGCAGATCAGTCTGGCAGCTATTGGAGGGTCATTGCCTTTCACACTTCGGCTGCAGGTGTGGAACTGACCCCAGCTGAGCCCTTCACACCTCACGAGTGGAACTGACCCCAGCTGAGCCCCTCACGCGTGGAACTGACCCCAGCTGAGCCCCTCACTCCTCACGTGTGGAACTGACCCCAGCTGAGCCCCTCACGGGTGGAACTGACCCCAGCTGAGCCCCTCACGTGTGGAACTGACTCCAACGGAGCCCCTCACGCCTCACATGGGGTTTCCCTGCCTGCCCTGACACACCAGCTCAACTTCAGATACCCAAAGGCTCTTTAATCAACGCTTATGATCCCTTTNGTGGAACTGACCCCAGCTGAGCCCCTCACTCCTCACGTGTGGAACTGACCCCAGCTGAGCCCCTCACGGGTGGAACTGACCCCAGCTGAGCCCCTCACGTGTGGAACTGACTCCAACGGAGCCCCTCACGCCTCACATGGGGTTTCCCTGCCTGCCCTGACACACCAGCTCAACTTCAGATACCCAAAGGCTCTGATCATATGCTTATGATCCCTTTTTATTCCAGATATAGGTCACTGATCCCAAAGGAGGGCTCGGAGCAAGCCCAGATTTGATAACTTGATCCTACTTCAGTCTTCACTGGTGCTCCTGCTGGCAGCAGGGACAGAGGTGGGACATTCCCAACGTGCCCTCATGGCCATTGGTGTCTCTTTGGGAAAGACAAACCTGGAGGCCCTGGCACAGGGTGCCCAGAGAAGCTGGGGCTGCCCCTGGACCCCTGGAAGTGCTCAAGGCTGGATGGGGAACAACCTGGGACAGTGGAAGGTGTCCCTGCCATGGGAGTGAGATGAGCTTTACAGTCCCTTCCAACCCAAAGAATTCCATGATTCCATGAAACCCCTCCCACCATGCAGAGGGCACTAAGGACTCTCTCTGCTCTCCCCCAGTGCTGGAGTTGCCAGGAAAGGCTCCCATGTCACACTGACAACTGAGGACAGCCCAGGAAAACCAGGGGAAAACACCTTACTGGAAGCAATCCAGACAGAGGGAGGCAGAGGAAAATTTAAAGGCATTTTTGAAAAGGGTGGATAGAAGGATGACAATTCCTCCTGCTCTTCAAAGGGACCCTCCCTCCAGGGATAGGAACCTGAAGGATTAAGAAGGAATGAGACTCACCTAAGGCAGAGTCAGATCTGTAATGAGAAGTGATTATTTTATTCTCTACCTTTCTGACTGATTTTCGAGCAGGTACAAAAAAATTTCTTTGTTTCAAAACTGGCAGGAGCCACACCTCCCATCACAGGTAAACTCTTCCAGGTAATCCCATCAAAGGCAAATACTGCTTAGCTGGTTTGCTGTACAGAGACCTGCTGGTTCCAAACCACCATTTCCCTCTTCAATTCATCACCTTCAGGAAGGCAACACTCCTCTGGAATGCACATGTATTAATATCCCCACACAAATTCATTTAAAAGGCATAAAAGTGCCCCCAGCCTTGCCCTCGAGTCACATATGGCAGTGACTGAAACCTCTTTTAATGCAACAGCAACATTAAATATTTGCAATAAGAATCTGACAGTAACCAGCAGAAGCTCCAATCAAGATAAGAGGCTGCGGTGTGATTTACTGACTGTCAGAAAGCTCTTGGTAGCTGGACTGAGCTGGAAAACCTCTCTGCGTCATGTGGAGGAGGCACAAGTTAACAGGCAAAGGTCAGAGGAGCTGCAGCTCTCCTGCCTCCCCCACAGACTCATAACTGCTCATATCAGGAGGGAGGGAGACAATCAAATGGAGCTGCTGGGAGCAGCTCAGAGCTTTTCCAAAAGTGTTATCCTCCCTAGGTCCTTCCTAAAACTCCGGAGGCAGAGACAACATTAACATGTTAGGATTATACATTAAAGGAAAATGTATTAAAGTGTATGAGGTCTAAAATATTAGGGGCATGGGACTCTTATTAGGAGCCTGTACCAAAAAAAGATGTGGGCAACACGTCCAGTGGCTTGTCACTGTCACACACCCTGTACTGAGCAGTGCAAAGCCAGATTCGATGAGGGAGGAGGATCAGGAAATGTGGTGGTTATGGTTAGAAAATCACACAGTGAGACGTGACGGGGTCAGAGACTTTACACCTGCAAAGCGCCACACGGGAGCTTTGTTTGTTTGGCCCGACGAGTGTGTTGTGCATTTGCTGAGCGACTGGGAGGGTAAAACAAAGGCAGGGATTTCCTGTGACCTGCCTGTGTGTGCCAGATACCTGCACAGGGAGCATCATCTGGCCCTGCTCACTGCCAGGGGACAGCAGGGAGCAGGAGCTGCTGCCTCTGACCCGGTCCATTCCTGCTGCAGGAGGGGGTGAATCGTGCGCTGCAGGTGTTTGAACCTCCCCCTGAGTGCAGGTGGAGCCTGGGTGGCTCACTCTGACACAGGTATAGGGGACAGGAATCCCATCCTACTCCTGTCCATCCCACCTGTGTGTGTGTCCAAGCATCCATGGGGCTCAGCACAGAAGGGGTGGTGGATGCTTTAATTCCTTTTGAGAGTACAAATCACATTTTTGCTGCTTCTGGCCCAGGAGTCCAATCCACAGACCCATCTGGAAGGACTTTTGGGGCCTTAAATCATAGGAATATAGAAGCATAGAATGGTTTGGGTTGGAAGGGACATTAAAAATCATCCAGTGCCACCCCTACCATAGCAGGGACACCTCCCACTGTCCCAGGCTGCTCCAAGCCCCAATGTCCAGCCTGGCCTTGGGCACTGCCAGGGATCCAGGGGCAGCCACAGCTTCTCTGGGAATTCTATTCCAGGGCCTCCCCACCCTCCCAGGGAACAATTTGTTCCTAATATCCAACCCAACCCCACTCTCTGTCAGTTTGAACCCACTGCCCTCTTGTCCTGTCACTAAAGTCTCTTGCAATTCAAGGCTTTCATTTGTCTTCACCTCCCACCAGGAATTGGTGCTGTCTGGCCATGCCCTGTGACAAGGGACACGACCCTGACGTGTAGGACAGGTCACCCTCCCTGCTCCCAGCCCCAGCCAAGCTCCCTCACGTGAAGCTGACCAAGGCAAAGCAGGCACAGCAGAAACCTGCTCCTCCTAGGTGAGGGAATCCATGTTAAAAGAGGCAAGTTCAGTTAATTATTTTTTTTTTAAGAAAGCCTTGTTGTGCCTTAGAAATTCAAACTTTTCTAAAGTGTCAGGCTAATCATCAACCTCAGGGTCAGCGGAGCAGAGAAGAGCAGGCTCAGATTCACGCAGGCATTGGACAGGGAAGGCCTTAAAGATGAAATTTGCCCACAGGAGACCTGCACAGAGCATCAGAGCCCTCCAGCTATAAACACCTGCCTCTCCTCGAGCCAGCAGCAGAGCTGCCACTTCTCCCACTGCCACCAGAACTTCACCCTGGTCATCATCTCTTTGTTTGTGTACGAGCAGGTATTACAGCTTGAAGGCAGAAACTTTATTATCCCATAAACAGCTTTTTGATAAGCCATTCCCCTGCCCTTCCCTGTTCTGAGTTGAAGGACTAACTTTCTTTTACTGCCCAAACAACCCTCCCGTATCAGGTTCAGTTTCTTTCCTACCACTTCATCAGAATGTTTGTTCTCCTTTATCACCCCAATCAATATTTATCCTCGTGGGTGGAAACTGCTCCCTCTGCTCACCACGCTTTTATCGTGTTAAAGTTTAACGTCACTAAAGAGGCAGTAAATGACAACTAAAGCCTGCATGACCAGAAAGGCTTTATTTATTTAATTAAATAATGCATTTTACTGAGAAAGCCGACTGTATCATTCCCAGACAGGATCCTAAACACATTTTTCACAGTAATGAGCCTCCCCTGACTGGCCATGTTTTGATAATAACTCCACCTTAAGAAGTGTCCGGCACAGTCTGATCCCATTCTGGCTTCACTCCCACAGGTAATTCCACAGTTATGCTGTTGGCTTACAAAGGACTGGAATCAGATCTGTCACCTCTGTGTTTATTAAATTCTCTTTTTTGTTTCTTTGGGTTTTTTAGCTGCAGTTTCCCAACAGTTTTTAAAGCAGAGGAGAATTTGCAATACGTTGCTTTTTTCAAAGGTTTTTCTTGACTGTCTACTGAGAGAAATGTTGTCTCCAAGCTCCTGTGCCAGCACAGTTTTAACGGGGGGGCTTGTTTATGCCCTTTTGTGGATTAATTAATTATCGAGATGGCTTTCCAATTTTAACAAGCTTTCTAGTAATTATTATCCACTGCTAGGCGAGCCCTGAAGTGGCTCGGAGTTCGAGTGCAGTTCAGATAAACACACAAAAGTTCAGATGCTTATCCAGCTGCTCGCACTTCTTCAGTCTGCAGAACATGTCTGGGAGCCTATCAGGCTCCCCATCTCCCTGCTCCCACATGCCAAGTCATGCCAAGAACGCTCCCGTTGCATTTTTTCGTGGTGCTTTTGCACGCTTGGCTCTGGAGCCGTGCAGAACCAACACAGGCAAAGGTTGGTGAGAGGGGAGCTGATAGAGAGGCCTCAAAGGAGGTTCCCTCCCTTAGAACCTTTCAAGAACCTGACAAAAGCCGGGGAGTGGCCCAAACCTTTCCAAAGGGCTGGCATCACAAAGAATTTAAACCCACCTGAGCCTCATGGGCAATGATAACTTCCTCCACACCCCTACACTCTCCCTCAGACAGGATCCGGTCCCTCAAATGGATTTAAAATTTCTCAGTACCCCCTGCTCCAAGCACTGCCCCATTCTTTGCCTTTAACTCCCTCTTACACTCCAGTGGTGTCCAGACATTGAGCTGAAATCCCCCAGATTCAGGAGCTCCCCCGGACTGAGGAGCTCCTGATCAGGATGCTTGCACCACACCTCAAGCAGGCCCAGGCTCCTCACCAAAGGCACTCAGAAGGATTTAACTTTAAATAATGCCACAGCACATCCACACCTGCTAAGGAAGTGAAAGGGCTGGGAACAGCACCCTACAGCCTGTGGAGAGTGAAAAAACCCCACTATGATATCCAGTGATGAAAAAGAAAAAAATATTCAACCTGCACTAGTACTGGAGCATTTTCTAAAATGCTCTAATTTAGGCCTTCTTTGCTTTTTCACATAATCACAGAGTCATGGAATAGTTTGGGTTGGAAGGGACTTTAAAGCTCACCCAGTGCCACCCCTGCCATGGGCAGGGACACCTCCCACTGTCCCAGGCTGCTCCCAGCCCCAATGTCCAGCCTGGCCTTGGGCACTGCCAGGGATCCAGGGGCAGCCCCAGCTTCTCTAGGCACCCTGGGCCAGGGCCTCACCATTCCTCAGAGAATTTCTTCCTAATATCCAATCTAAACCTTCTCTCCTTCAGGTGAAAGCCATTCTCCCTTGTCCTGCCACTCAGGCGCTGGTAAATATTCCCTCTCCAGTTTCTTGTAGGCTCCCTTCAGGTCCTGGAAGGCCGCAATTAGAGCGTTCCTGGTTTCAAGGAATAGCTTGAAAAGATGAACCAAATTCATCTTGCACATTTTGAAAACAAACTCAAGAACCCTTAGCTTACATAAGCCAAAAAAAAATCCCAATTTTAAGGCCACCTGTACTTCAGTGTAGCTCTGCACCGCTTCCTCTCTCCTCTAACATAACACATGGCCATTTTTTACTAATGAATTATCACATTCACCTCTGCAAAATATGTTGAACTGTTTCCCGAGAGCTGCTGAGTGAAATCTGTTCTTTTGTTAGAGAGCACTGCAAGCCACAACTCCATATGGAAACTGAAGGCTTCAAAGTCTTGTTCTTTAAAGTCTTGTTCTTTAAAGTCTCNGGGAATATGGGAGGATTAATCCCATTGCATTACAACTTTTCTTATTTAGTGAGAAGGAAATACAATTAGGGGGAACATATTAAACACACCTACACAGATATCGAAATATCTCCCCGGTGCACTCATTCTCCTGCCTGTGGAGGAAACAGGCAGGCGCCGCTTCCTTAATCAAATTAGAAAACTAAACTTAAAATTATCCCCCTCCAGAGAGATATTTACACCTCCAAACATATTCAGCAAAGTCGAATATGAAGCTGAAAGGAAATCACTGAATTATTTATTATAGTTTTCTAATGTTCCAGGCTTACAATTTCAGACAGTAAAACGTACAGTAGAAAATGACTGATTACAGTGTACACCGGAAATTTTGGGGAATTAAAAGATAGCTGCTTTGCATAATAATTGCACACTTCCATTTCTGGTGGAAAATTAAAAAGCCATTGCTCCTCTCTAAAAGAGACTATAATTGCAAATGAGGGAGTTTGGGGCTGGGGGAGGGAAAGAGAAAGGAGAGGAGGAGAGAAAGAATGATGGCAAGGATTCTTGTGGAGGGCAACAGTGAATTAGGTGATGCTCCATTAAAATACCTCACTGGCTTCCAAATTTCAGCCAGGAAGGAAATGAGTTTTGCACCTTTTTTGTTAGGTGAATGCACTGCACACATAATCATGACATTGGTGTGCTGAGATGTCCAACAGGACAGTGGAAAACTTGCAACTGAAGGATTTTTCAGAGCAAATTTTCCCAAGGAATGGGTAAATTTATAGCCTGGGAATAGTCCCACACAAGGCTCTGAACGAATCCCACTGAAATTGTTCTCCTGGCCTTCTGTCATGATGGTTTTACTTGCAGTTTTAACATAAATCTTCACTCGCACCAACCAAAAGCTTTTGGTGTGTTTGTACAAAAATCACACAGTGCCAGACTTTGGTGGCCTTTGGGGGAGTTCCCTGAGGGCAGCTCACAAGAACGCAGGAGGTTCCTGTGTCCCATCCCTTGTGAAATGGAGGAAAACCTGGTGACCTTTGCTGGGCGTCCTGCAGGGAGCAGCTTGTCCTGCCCATCCCACCCAGACCCGCTGGCTGGCCCAGGGATTGCTTCCAGTCATGGCCAGAAGCTCAGGAAGGTGCTGGCACATCACAGTTTACACAGAAGACCAAGATTATTATTTAGGGCGTGTATCCTGAAAAGTTCCTCAAGGCTGTTAGGCATGAACTAAAAATGAAAATTAATAAATTAATAAAATAATAAAATAATAAAATAATAAATCAATAAGTAGCCACTAGTTCACACCCAGCAAAGCCAAGCAAAGCTCATCTAAAACACAGGCAGAGCAAAACTGGGGTGTCAGAGGGAAGGAAGAAGAACAGGTCTCTGTGGAGAGCTGGGAAAAGGCATCTGGGGATGTGAGACTGGGATGTGAGACATTCCTCTGGTTAGATCCCAACCTGGAACATGGCACAAAGTTCTGGTGTCCCCAACATAGGAAGGGCATGGAACTGATGGAGCAATTCCAAAGTTGATGAGGGAACTGGAGCACCTTCCCTAAGGAGACAGGAGAGGAGAGCTGGGGCTGCTCAGCCTGGAGAGGAGAAGGTTGTGTGGAGACCTCAGAGCAACTTCCAGGGTCTGAAGGGGCTACAGGGAAGCTGGAGAGGGACAATTCATCAGGAATTGGAGTGACAGGACAAGGGGGAATGGCTTCAAAGTGAAAGAGGGAAATTTGGGGGGGATATCAGGCAGGAATTGTTCCCCGGGAGGGTGGGCAGGCCCTGGCCCAGGGTGCCCAGAGCAGCTGTGGCTGCCCCTGGATCCCTGGCAGTGCCCAAGGCCAGCCTGGACATTGGGGCTGGGAGCAGCCTGGGATAGTGGGAGGTGTCCCTGCCATGGCAGGGGTGGCACTGGATGACCTTTAGGTCCCTTCCAACCCAAACCATTCCATGATTTTCCAGTGGGTGTTTCCAGATGTGAAAGCTGTGACATTGATGCATCTTCTCCAAGAGAACCCATCTGCAGTGACTGACAGCACCCAGAGATAATCTCAGTGTAAGCGGTCAGTACAAAACCCAATTACACGGGAGATGTGCAGTTAAGTGCCAGCCTAATGGGAGGTTTTTGTTTTGGGGTCAGCTGGGAAATTCCAATATTTTTCTCTTTGGTCAACTTCCAGTCACCCAAAAACACGCCAGCTCAGCTTTCTGACCATAGATTATGTAAGTGGCTTCACTCATAGCTCAACAAAAGCTGTTTCTTAACTGTGGGAAAGGGATAGAAGAGATTTCTTCCCACTCTGGACAAAGCACTTCGCTCCCAGAGCTTTCTTGTCGTGGCCAGAGAGGAGCTAACTCAGCACATAAAAAGCAGACTCCCTTTGAGCCTGCATTTTTCAGAGCTGTTATTGCGAGATGGTGCTTAAAGGAGCAGAGAGAATTTATATTATTGGGGGCAAAAAATGCCATTGACCCAAACAAAGCACAGCTCCACTGAGGAGCAGCACAGCTACTGTGGTAATAGAAAACAGGACACGTTAATGTAAATAATTAATATCAAAAATGTTAATTTATATATTTTATAGTCTATATTTTACATATGTTATATTATGTGTCATATATATTGTAGATGTTGTGGTGTATGTTATATATTCATGTATTATATATGTTAATTAACAGTATATATGTTAATATAAATAATATTAATGTAAGTGCACCCACAGCTTTGATTTTGCAACAGGAGAACTGCAGAAGTTCAGCTTTTATGCAAATGGGGTAAAAATAGCTCTCGGGAGATGGGAAGCCCGGGGTTTGCACAAGACACAACACGAGTAATTCGAGTGACCGCCGGAGCGACCGGGAAGAGGCAAAAACGGGATGTTTGTCCTTTGTTTCTCTCTCTGCAAGACGTGGAGAGGTTAAAACACAGACAGACACATTTTCACCGAGCACACGGCCACACTGGGATCCACTGCCGTCGGATGTCGCGGGAGCCAGAAACGCAACGGGAAAGCTCAGCCCAGCTCCTGGAAGAAAAGCCCACGGTGAGCCATAAAACACAAATCCGGCCTCGGGGCCAGGAAATCCCCGCGCAGGGACTGCCAGGAGAGGGGAGGATGCGCTGGAGGAAACCTGAGGATGTTCCTGGCCCTCCTCACACCCTGCCCTGGGTGTCCCTACCCAGATCTGGGACAGGCAAGTGGCTGCCCTTTGTCCCTTTGCAGGGGAGTTTCTCTTCCACAAGTCATCCTGTGCTTTGATCAAAACCTCCAGCACTCAGGAATTCGAGCCATGAACACCCTTTTGTCCCTTCAGTGAAAAATCTCTGTGAGCATTTAGGAAATTTCTTTCCATTCCCACAAATTTTGCCAAGAATCTTGGGTTTGCTGCATCTGAGGGTAAAGAAAAAAGTGGCAAAAACTTCCCAGAGAGAAGAAGATGGTCAGGATGGAACAGTGGCACCCCCACCTCCACCCACGCACCCTGGGAGCAGGTCTGAGCATCTGACCAGCCCAAAGTGCTGAAATATCCACATGCCTCCAGAAATACAGGATTTATGCATGGTCAGAAGTTGTTTGGGGGGACTTCCAGGTGGATTGTTCCCAAAAGTTACAGCACAGATCTGTCTCAGCCTGGAAAAAATTAATCCTATTTGTCCTTCCACATTTCCTCCTAACTTAACGCTTTCTGCATCCACCTCTTGCAACTAAATATTTAAAGACACAAATTTTGAAATCTCCAGGAATGCAAATATCTGGGATTACCCAGAAGATGAAACAACTGAATCCAGCATTTCGCCATCCCACACGAAACCAATTCCATTCCTGAAGAGGCCATGGGAATTGATTTTGTTAGCAGTTTGTGTGTGGAATGCCTCAAATATCATTTGTTAAGTGGAAGCAGCCATTGCTCAAGAAGGAAGGAGATATGGGCCTGTTATGTAACCCGCTGAATCTCTTTTTTTTTCTCTTGTTTTTGCCAAGATCCTCTTGATAATGGTGTGAATTGTTTAGGCAAGCTCATGCAGCCTACAGACATATGTACATACAATCTCTGAAAGAACTCTCTGTTCCTTCTTCCCAGGTACACACCACACCATGCTGCATATTTTAAAAACCTGCTATAGCCTGTTAATAGAGTGTGGAAAGAACCCTGGAGGATAAGGCTCGCAGAGTTTATTACATAACTCCAGAAATTTTGGCCAGGAAAAAATGTCGATCCCATTAAATAGGTTTTAATGAAGTCAAGACTTAGTGATTTTTATGATGATATCTTCATTCCAGTTGCTGTTCCAGCACGCCAAGTCCTGTGTCCCATTAGCCCCTTACCAAACAACAAACAGATATTGGTGGACTTTATTTTTAATTTCTATTTGTAAAGGACAGGATGAGAGGTTGTTCATGTTGGTTTTTTCTCAGTACTATTATTCCCCTAAAATCTGATTATAAAGGGAATTCCAGTGAAGCAATTAATAAATAAAACAAAAAATAAGTAGCTTGGAAAGAAACACTTAGGGGTTGTCCTTGCTGCAGATCATGGAGCCTGAGTGGTGCCTTTTGGTTGAGACTCACTCAGATACAAAGATCTTCTCTGGCATTTTGTACCTTTTAAACCAATCTTAGCCAAAAGGAGCACAGGCTAAAGCTTTAGCTGACACAATCTCAATTGCTCACAGGACAATTTCTCCTTCTTTTTGGTTACAACTGCTCATGGAGCTGCTGGAGAGAACCCAGAGGAGCCCCAGGAGGAGCAGAGGGCTGGAGCAGCTCTGCTGGGAGGAAAGGCTGGCAGAGCTGGGATTGTTCAGCCTGGAGAGGAGAAGCTTTGGGCTGAGCTCAGGGTGGCCTTGCAGGGCCTGCAGGAGCCCCAGGAACCCTGGAGAGAGACAATTGCCAAGGGCTGCAGGGCCAGGACACAGGGAATGGCTTCAAACTAAAAGAATATAGGCTTAGGTGGGATCTTGGGCAGGAATTATTCCCTGGGAGGGTGGGAAGGGACTGGGCTGGAATTCCCAGAGCAGCTGTGGCTGCCCCTGGATCCCTGGCAGTGCCCAAGGCCAGGCTGGCCATTGGGGCTGGGAGCAGCCTGGGACAGTGGGAGGTGTCCCTGCCATGGCAGGGGTGGCACTGAATGATTTTTAATGTTCTTTCCAACCCAAACCATTGCATGATTCTATAATTCCATCATGAATTACTTCCCCCAGCTCCCCTCTGTGCTAAAAATTCAGAAAATGGGTCAAATTCCTGCAGAGACCCCCAGGATGAGCCCCTGAGCATCCTCAGCACAACGCCCATGAGTTCAGGACCAACCTGTACCCAACTGCTCACATTTCCTTTCAAGGAGGGGCTGCTTTTACCCACACTATTTATCTGCATTAACATAACTTGGGAGGGGAGAATATCAAACCAAACGAAACTTCAGTTAATTGCAGTGCATTTAATCAGCACTGAAGACATCCCTTTTCTTTGACAGCAAACTGGAAAAGCCCTTAAGCCCCGTCATTGGTGGTAGGACAAAAAATTTGCATTTTTATCCTGGAGGGATTTTGTTGCTTCATAGCAGAAGTTCTGGACTATTTTGTGTCGTGGTTTGAAGAAGCAAACTGAGCTGCATGTTCTCTGCTGCAATCGACTTTGAGGAAGTGCTAAAATGGAAATGTTAAATGAATTGCTTTGAAAGCCTTGATTTTCCATTGAAAGCAGTTCACTGTATGCCGTGGCTGAAAACTCAGAGTATTTATGTGTCATCTAAATGTCTTCATCCTTTTCACAGCATTTGATGAGGTATTACTTCAGTTGGGATGTTTATGCTATTTACTGAGCGTGCTTAACTGGAAGAAAAATTAAACCGTGGCTCAAATTCCTGGAGAGAAGCGGAGGAAAATCCCCTCTCCCTCTGTGTGCACCCACCCTAAACCACGAGCAGAGCGATTGTGTTTTTCTAGAGATAGTCTGCTCTGCATTCCACCCACCTCCCCAGGCTTTCCATGGGTGCTGGACTCCCAAGGACTGGGATGGCACCCACAGCTCATCAATGAGCACCAAGACAGATCTCCCAGTGCCTCCACCCCACGGTCTCTCATCTGAGGAGAATTTCCATGGGCCACATTAGCATAATCCATGAAGGGCTTCTGGAAGTAAGAGGCTGAACTACTGGATGCTTGAAGTTTTTTGACTTGTAAATCAGCCATCTGGTGCCAGCAGCACTAGAAAAGGAGAAATACATAAAAACCTACTCAGTCTGCTAAGTTCACAAAGACAACACAGCCTGCAGTTCTTCCTTAATATTTTTCTCCTTTTTTTTTAACTTCTTTGTCCTGGGCTGTTCTGATCCTCATGCTTTGTGAGGACCAAATAAACCCCATAACCCCTGGAAAAATAACCCCCATACAAATAAGGAAAGCGTATGGAGGTGGATATTACATGGGTGTCCCGAGACGGGCACATACCAGTGTTGGAAAAGAACCACAATGAATGATATAATGAGCATGTTGGAGACTGGGCAAGATCAATTACACCCTCAGCAGTAAAACTGATGTCACAGAAGGTTGCAAGAGCTCCAAGAGGTAAATGTTGTGGGGCAGGATGCCAAGAGCTGTGAGTTCTTCAAGCTGAAGAAATTCTGAGCTACCTTAGCATCAAGATAAAAGAAAAAGGCGTTAAAGGAGAGGGAGGTACAGTACACAGGAGCCATGACATCACTGATCTGCCTGGAGTGTGCTGCAGAAACGCATTTGCTTGTTGTTGCAAGTTCCACTTCTGATTTTGGTTATACTGGGAACCAGCTCTGTCAAGGTCACTGAAACCACAGATGTGCAAACGCCGATCCCTCGGAGCCCAGCCTTGCGTAAGATTCCCTTTAATGATAATCTCTCTTAAAACCCATCCTTCCACATGACAGCTGAGACAGTTCCACACGTGGTGGCTGCTCCCAGGCCTGAGAGGGTTAAGTGTTAGTGTGAGATTGGCCATATTCAGAACGAAACTTCCCTCGCCCTCCACGCCTCGAGTGTGTCAGGATATTGCTGCTGCTGCTGCGGTGGCAACAAAGCCTCCTCCTGTGTTTCACTGTATAAAAAGAAACACTTCCTGAGCAACCAGCCCCGTCCATTGTGTTCCAGGGCCGGTGTTTTGAAGTGTGGAGACTTGCAGCAGGCACAACTGCTTTCAGTGCAGGGAACAATGGGTGATGACAGGCTCCAGGATGGGCTCTGGGGATTTCTTATCACCCCATCCTGCTGGAGATGGCCGCAGCCTGCAGCTCCAAATGGGCTGGTTCCCCAGGAAACAGGGGTTGTGTGGAGGTTGTGAAGCAGAGCATGAGCCCACACTCCTTTCTGCTGGCACCACTGTGGGAGCAGGAGCCTGTGTCTGAAGGACCTCTCAAACCAGCCCAGCTGTTTTCTCAGGGAGCAGGGCTCTGTGACAGCCATCGTGACTTGTCATTACCCTTTGGTTTCACCCCAGGCCTGCTGAAAGCCAGCAAAACCCTCAGAGCTGGCTCCAGATGGAGCCGGACTCCGGTCTGTGCTGTGAACCACAGGAGAGAGGACGCAAAAATTATGGACTTTGTGCTGTTTTCCTGGCCTTCTTTTCCCACAGCTAAACAGAAGCCCCCTTCATGCTTGCCAGTGATCCTGAAATGAGTAGCAGTGACCAGAGCGAGCTTAGGAAGGCTTTATGGCCAGCTTGGAATGCCTGGTGAGCGCTCACTTCAGCATGAACAGCAGCCAGCTGGTTCTGGGCTCCCCTAATCTGGTATTTGCAGCCTTTCCCCCCTGCCAGATGACATTTTAGGCCTCGGATGGTTTCACTCCTTTTGCTTGGTTCGGTTTCAAGTTTACACACAAACAGCCACTACACGGGACGCCAACAAGCCTCGACTCAATTCCTCATCAGAAAACAATTTTGTCCTCCCACACCAATCCCACAAATGCCTGTGACTCTCTAATAAAGCAGCATTAAAAATGTGCTCCCTGGCACGACTGAGGGCTAGGAAATGGTCAGTGCATGAGGATCCTTCCCAAGGGAGAGGGTGGAAAAGGACCCCGAACCAAGTGCCTGCTGCTGCTGCTCTCTTCTCTTGGGACATCACCTTTGAGGAGCTTTATGGGGCAGGTGAAACCTCCATGTCAGCTCCTGTGCAACACCTGCCATTCCACCCTTTCCAACCCCACAAATTAATCCTTACACTACAGGACTACTCAGAGACCCGTGAGCATTGCCACACACTTGATTGGTACAAGAGTAATTACAGCTGAACTGGTGTTGATCTAAAAATAAAGCCATGAATTAAAACTGCAGGAGATCTGAGACCAGGAAATATCTGGCCCTGAGCATTGGGGACCAGTGCAGGGATTTGATCATTTTCAGGCTTGGGGTAGCAATGATGGAGGGCATCTGTAGGGTGCTGGAAGGAGGTCCAAGCTCATTCCTCACCCTCCTGGCCTCAGTTTCCCATCTAGACACAACACAAGCCATGAGCTTTCTCTGGCTTCATTATTTACAGCTCTTCTGGGCAAGGTCTGTTTGTCCCCACACGTTTATGTGGAATGCAGGACACAGGGACAAAAATTTCCATCGGGACTCTCCAGGTGACAATACCCCAGAGGAACAACGTGTGCCCAAACAGGCCCAGCACGATGGGCCTGTAGGGAGGGATTGGGAGGCTGAGGATGTAAATCCACCCAGCACAGCCAGCTGGGGGCTGGCAACAGCACTGATCATGGAATCATGGAATGTTCTGGGCTGGGAGGGACCCACAGGGATCATCCAGAGCAGCCCTGGCCCTGCCCAGACCCCCAACAACCCCACCCTGGGCATCCCTGGCAGCGCTGTCCCAATGCTCCTGGAGCTCTGGCAGCCTCGGGGCCGGGCCCATTCCCTGGGGAGCCTGGGCAGTGCCCAGCACCCTCTGCGGGAAGAACCTTTCCCTAAAATCCAACCTAAACCTCCCCTGGAACAGCTTCAATCGGCCTTTCAGAGTTTATCTGCAAGGAAAGTTAAGGCATCGAAATGTCAGGTCACGAAACTCAACATGGGACTTGTTGAAGCTCTCGGAGGCTGAGGCAGACCTTCCCTGAGGACTCCACGAGTCCATTTAGCAAAGATCTCCCGTGGGTTGTGCAAGATGACCTGCTCATTGGGACTAAAACTGGTTTTAGCCCTCCCATCGCCAGCCCTGCCCAAGGAACAGGTCCTCCAGGAGATGCAAGGAGGGACAGTTTTGGATGGGGAAAGCAGGGATGAGCTCTGCCTGGCAGCACTGCAGCCGGGACAAGGAGTGCATCCACAGCCCAGGCTTCAGCCACGGGTTTAGGATTCTTATTTTCCCCACAGAAATTAAAACCCCTCACATGACCCTGAACCAACCTCACTGGGATGAGTTTGTTTTGCTCTGGCTTTGTCTGAGCAGCTCCAGCTCCAGCAAACCAGTCTCTCCTCCTACCCCTCTGAACTTTCCTGCTGCAAAGAAGCAATCCAGGCAAAACCAGTAGCTGAACTGGGAAAGGAGGAATGAGGACTGGAACTGGCCTCTCGTGGGATGCACAGAAACCATCGGAATTATTTTTCTGACCTGACTGCACTACCCAGGGGGAGGGAAAACACTGATATTTCCAAAATCTAATGCACATTCCAGCAGCACAGATTGATGGTTGGGATCTGAGCCTGTGATTCCCAGAAACACCAGGAATATAAAGTTTTTTCCCCCTTTCCAACTCCCTGTTAGCTGAGAGAAATGCCCTGGATGCTCTCTCTGCTCCCGGAGGGGCAGCACTGAAACAGAAGCACTGGGGGAGGAGATCAGCTGCTGAATCTGCTCTGTTTGTTGGAGATGGAGGCATTCAGGGAATGCCACCAACAACAAACCCCGGGAGCTCTCCCGGCTGCCTTTACACGTTCGGAAAGCAAACAAACAAGAAAGGCATTCAGACATCCCCTCGGCGTTTGACGAGCACTTTAACGCCAACACCAATAACTCCCGGGGGCCGTCAGGGGACAGAAAAAGCTCGGGTTTTGTCTGTGATCTAAACATCAAACTGCAGCTCAGGCTACATCTGTGCACCTCAATAGCTGAAGCCTTTCCAGCCCAGGAAGCTGAAGAGTTGACCCCGTCCAGATGTTTCCACAGGACGTTATCAGTGGTTCGCAGAGAGAGCCCTTTGAGAAGCTGAAAAAATACTCGATAAAGTTGAGAGGCAGCAGAGCTGAGCCCGGCCTGCGCCAGGCAGCATTCCCGGTGCTGGCCTGGGAAGCAATCACCCCGCAGTTTAACACCTTGGGTTAGGGAACAAAGGAGAACAACAGCCTAAATCCAAATGGAAGGAAGCTCGGCAGAAAACAATCATCAAAACTGGAATTTGGCCAGGACTGCCTGGATGAATAAAAAACAGCCATGAATTGCGATGGAGGCCGAGCAGCGAAAATCTCGGCTTTTCAAAAGGCTGTGAGGTCCTACCAGGGCTTCAATAGGACAGAGTTTCATGAATGGTTGAGAGCAAGAGTGTCACCTCCTTAATCACCAAACTGCTTCCGGCAGCACCCACGGGCTCCGTGATGAAACTTGGCCAATTATTGATTGGTCTCAGCCCTCTGGAACACGCAAGATCAGATAAGGTCACAGCCCGGAGTGATTCACTGCTAACCTGGAAAAAAAAAAAAAAGCTTCAGTTACAAACAGCAACACTCATTTAGCCACACCACTTAATGGAAAATATGCATTTTAAAGGGGGAGAAAAACCATTGCCAGGGTTGCTGTTTCAAATCCAGTTACACATAGCGAAGCTTAAGTGAGTGCGTACACACGGCTTTAAAATTGTTTCCAATTTGGAAAAAGAAAAAAAAAAACACAAAAACAATCAAGCATACTAAAATCTCTGCCTGGAAGATCTGAAAAATGTATTCCTCTAGAACTGTAGCACTGAAAGAGAGTCTCCAAAGATTTCCTAGGCCCTTAATTGGTGTTTTAAAAATTCATTTGTCATGGATACATGTAGACAATTTCATCAGCTCACTCAGGTGTTTATATAAGGAGTCTTTCTTTCAGAGCATCAGACACCACTTACACTGACTCACCCGTCTGCACTGTCTTCATCCACGCTGCAAGCAACAGAGAACAGTGACTTGGGTTAGAAAATTTCCATTTTTGTTTTTCCCCCAACCCAATATTCACCAGCCATCACAATGACAAAAATGGCCTCGCTGGAAGTTCTCTGGTGGCAATCAAAACAAGTGCAAAATGCAGAAAAAAGTGTGATGGACTGCAGCAGGCAGCAGGGATAGAAGAGCATTTGGGTAAAGCATGGTTTGGATGGATCCCAGAGAAGAGATATGCTGAGATTGTTTATAAGTACAGAGATGTGAGTGCTCAGGCTGGGGTTTCAGGCATCAGGAGGAATTTTCTGTGCCAGATGTCCTCCACTGCATCACTGGGACAATGGAAAGCTGCAAGAAACGTGGAAGTTTCTGTCAAAACCTTCTCCCAACCTTTATTCCCAGTCCGTGTTTTCCTGTCATCCCAGAGCTCTACTGTTGATCAGGAAGGGGCACTGAGGCAGCCACGCTGCTCTTCTGGGTTGCTGGGACTCTCCCAGTTTGGGGATGATTCCTTCAATTTAATCAGAGTCCATCTTCTGTTTCTGCTGCAGCCCCTTTGAACTCCTTGAAAGACACAGAGGGTCTGTAAAAGTGGCCACTCTGCTCCCTGGAAATTCTTCTGTCCTGCCTGGGATCTCTGCAGGGTGCCATATCTGCACCATTGGGTTTGTAACCCCAGAAAATCTCGGTTTTTTCAGGATGGGTGTGTGGGTGAGGGAAGCTGCATCCCCGCAAATTCTCTGAGCTGCCTTGCAGGTTGCTATTCCCCAGCTTTCTTCCAGGAGCTGAATTCCCTCTCTGAGCAAGCTGCTCACACAGGAACACCATCCTTGCACTTTTACCCTTTCTGCTGGGGCTCCATGGAGCTCTGGGGATGAGTGTGAATCTCCCTGACTGAGCATTCCACATGGAGTCAGAACCTCAGAGCGTCCCCTCTGGGGTCAATGGGGAGGGAAAAGAAATTTCTGGATTTATCCAAGCTCCTTTCCACACTGGAAAACCCCACATCCTAAAGGGAATCTGCTGAGTATCATAATCTCTCCCTGTGGGGACCTGCAAGCTGCCACATCGAGCAAGGAACATCATATTTTGCTGGTCTTCTCAGCAAGTTTAATTCGTGAAGGAGCAAAAGTTTCAGCTGAAAGAATTTGAACTCTTTCCTTTCTTTGTGAGTGTAAGTGGTGTCAAAAAAATCTGAGCTAACACTGACTTAAGGTGCCTTTATCTGAAGGGCTGAGTGAGTCCTGTCCTGGGACATCAGGATTATTAAAATGAAATTTTTAAGAACAGCAATAAATTTAGGCTTCATCCAGAGCTGTAACTGGTGTAGACTGGCAAAATTCAGTGGAAACACCAATCCAGAACAGGCAGACTCAGCTGTTTTGAGTATTCAGTGTAAAAGATGATGAAATATTGCTTTAATTTCAGACCAGTGCCTTTCTGTACATTTTAGTACTCCAACCCCCCGATATCCTGTTCCCTTTTGCACTGATTCATTTCCACAACACTGGACTTCTATTTTTCCTTGGGAAAAGTGTTCTTTTAGGAGCAGAGGACTGGTCCTCCCTCCCCAGCTCAGCAGATGGATATTTATGTGTCGATACCACAAATGGGAATATTTCAGTCCCAGAAAGATGAAATTTCAGTGGAGAATGCAGGTTCCCAGTCTTTCCTTGGACACCTGCAGGGATGGGGACTCCAAAGCTCCCTGGGCAGCCCCTGAGCGCCCTTTCCAGGCAGAAATTCCTGCTGCTGTCCAAGCTGAGCCTCCCCTGGCCCAGCCTCTCCGTTCCCTGTGCTCCTGTCCCTGTTCCCTGGTTGTTACCTGGCAGACACCACTGCCAGGACAGCTGTGTGGCCCAAAACCCCGTCCCCAAGGCCGGCCACAGCTGTAAATGGTAACTCAGGAGCAAAAGCTGTGCCTCTGAGCCATAAAATGACCTCATTGAATAGGAAGGAAGTTAAACAATTATTCCCATTGCTTAAGGTATGGGCTGACAACATCAAAAGGGCTGATAATTAAAAATACAGTAATGTTTTCCCAAAGTCTCTGCACTCTTATTTCCTCTTTCGAGCTGCTCGATCGGTGTTTTATGAAGTGTTGTTTTATCGAGTTCTAAAAATACCTCCAGACTTGTTAGGAGCTGTCCCTGTCACAGACAGGACATTGAATCACTCTGTTTGCCTTAAAGGCACAAACACTGCTTGGGGCAGGGAGATGAGTTCGGGGCTTATGCCCGGTGCTAACCACGCAAAAATTCCACACAAGCCACAGTCTTGGAGTGCCTCATTCAAATGGGATTTGAGAAAAAACAAAAACAAAAACAAACAAACAAAAAACCAGACATAGAAAAAACAGAGAGAGTAATTATCCAGGTTCTGGAAAATGCATGTGTGTTCCTGAGAGCAAAATTTGGCAATATTCTCTTAACTTTCTTGGGGTGTAAACATAAAAGCTAAAAAAAAAAAAATTTAAAAAGCTATAAATTATTTAACTGAGCTTTCAATGAACTAGTTGAACCAACTTATCTTGTAGTGTGGTCCCCAGTACCACAAGCTCAACATGGTCTTTAAAAATACAGCAAAAATGTGTGTAAAATCCTGATTGTTTGACAGCGAGCTCGCCTCGTGGATGTCACACACACCTGACAACACAGACTCAAATTCTCTAATCCAAGTTATGGCTTAGCTGCAGAGAGATGAGGAGCTGGAAGCACTAAAAGCAGCAGGACTTGGGGCAAGCAGGACCTGCAGCCCACCCCAACCCCCAGCCCACAGAGCCCCCTCCATCCCTGTGCTGACACTGCCAGGGGAGACCTCAGCGTCCCTGCAGCCCTTTCAAGTCCCCAGCCCTTTCTCTGAGGCGCCCAGTTGATACTTGTGGGTATCATGACACATTTTCTCGGCTCCTGGATTGGGAAAGACGCCGATGGCATCATCCATCAGCACCCGGCGACGGCGCTGAGCCAGCCAGGCTCTGCTCTGCCAGGCTTAGAAACCTTCCCTTCCCTATTCCCTTCCCTTCTCTTCCCTTTTCTTCCCTATTCCCTTCCCTTTTCTTTCCTATTCCCTTCCCTGTTCTCTTCCCTTTTCTTCCCTATTCCCATCCTTTCCCTATTCCCTTCCCTGTTCCCTTCCCTTCCCTTCCCTTCCCTTCCCTTCCCTTCCCTTCCC
>VYZT01053478.1:35417-49210 GCA_013400735.1 Pomatostomus ruficeps
CTTCCCCCTTCCTCCCTTCCCTATTCCCTATTCCCTATTCCCTATTCCCTATTCCCTATTCCCTTCCCTTCGCACCGAGCGCTGCCCTGAGTCACGCCCGCCTTTCCCGCGCTGGAGGCTCGCCAGGCCCTTGCCCATGGATCACCCAGCTCCTCCAGGCAGCCCAGGCTATCTGGGCCATCTCCGTGAGGGCGGAATGCCACCAGGCAGGGCTGCCAGGGCTGCCTCTGGTTTCTCCACGCTCTGGCTGAGCTCCCCTGGATTTCTCCCACACGTGGCGCGCCTGCTCCGGCGGCGGTGACGGAGCGCTGAGTTTGCCCAGCGTGGGTGTCCCATCCCTTCGCACCTTCCTGGAATAAAAAATCAACAGGGAGCTGGCTCAGGGAGCCTGGAGCTTGTACACATCCATAGGGATCAGCACCCGGCAGAGCAGGGTGAGGAGCATGGACTGTTACTCTCCTGGCCACACAAATTAAGGATTATAAATAAAAATGATTAAAGCCAAGAGAAGGGAATTTTTTAATTGCTCAAGGATTCATCTGGACACCCTGAACTCACCGTGCCCTGAAATGATCCGTCAGGCTGCGTGTCATTCACCCAGGTTGTGACCTCTGGAAATTTGGGCAAAAAAAAAGGAATTCCATCCTTGCACCACCTCAGCTAATTTGTATTTACAGAATTAAATACCAGGCTGGTGCTCTGTCCATCTCTGCCCAGAAGATTAGCAATTATTCTGCATTTTCAAGAAGCCATATTGCAAACAGTCAGTTCTGCTAATTGCCTTAATTATTCAACCCCTGATTTAAATGCAAGTTTTTCAGCATACTGCTGGCGACTTAATTAATTATAATTATGCACAGGTCACGTTTCAGATATATAATCTTTACAAATGATAGACAGGTGAGTAAGGAGAGGAATCCAGATCGCCACACACAAATTCAGCCCCCAATTAGAGAACCGTGCGCATCCCGATTGAAACGCTGCATAATAATTACTTCTATAAATAATAGTATCTAGAGAAGGAGCTGATGACAGAGCTGTATCCCAATAATTAGGAATGACTCCAGCTTTGTTTACTATTCCCTAGAGATGAATGCCTATTGATTTTGTTTTTAAATGACCAGTTCATGCAAACACCTCGGTGCATGCTATCAAATATTCAAACTGTCCCTTCGGCACCTGCTCTGCAGAATTAACACCTTCTCCCAGAAAAGGCATTCCTAGGGTGAAAATAGTTTGTTGTCCCAATAAGGAAACCAAAATATCAGCATGATGCATTAATTCTTAGAGCTTTTCTCTCGATTTTTTGTTAACTAAAAGTCATTTCTGGCATGGTTTTAGCTACAAAAAAAAAAAAAAAAAAAAAAGAAAAAAACCCAAGAAGTTAAATACAGTGTATTTTTAAGTGAAACATACCGTATGTAATTCATTAAGGTGCATTAAAGAGATATTTAAAAGCTGTTGAGCTAATTCAGATATTTTGATATTTTAATCACATTTTTATAAGGAAATATGTGATCATGCTATATCTTATGATTGGCTGGTTTCCTATAACGAATTTTGATCCCTTAGTCCTCCTGTCCCGTTTGGCAGAGACAGGAGGACAGGAATTAATTATGTTCCCACCTCTACTGAAAATGAGTGACTGAGTAGAGGAGAGGACCTTGTCAGAGTCCTCACGGAAAGAGAAACTTGAATTAAAAACTTGAATTAACTGGGAATCCACCAGGGAGAGACCCAGGGAAACGGGGTGCTGGGCTTGAAAGCAGTGTCCCAGAGAGGAAGAACAGGAGACATAATTCTCCAGATGGACATTTCCCTTCCCTTTGGACCGTCCCAGCCTTCCCTCTGCCTCTCCCACCTTGAGCCCTCCCCTCAGAGCTGAGCTCAAACGCTGCCACTGGAGTCACCTGCGTGGTTTGTCACCCCAACACCTTTTCCCCCAAGGCTTTGCATCACATCAGCCACAGGCTTCCAGCCCTTACCAGGAACGTGACTCAGGAGCCCCAGTCCTTCCCACATTCCTGCCTTTGCACCCTCCCACCTGAGCCCGCAGCCCCCACTGCACTCCTGCGTGACTTTGCTGCTTCTTCCACCTGAAAAATGCAAAGCAGCTGGTGACCCACCGGGTTCCTTGTGGAGAGCACGGCAAATGAGTTTAAATAAAGGAGCTGGACAGCAGGGTGATGTTCCGTACTAATTAATTCACTTCTCCTGTAAAGCTCGGCTCAAAACCTGCCACTTGCATGTTACCAAGTACAAGCTCTTCTTTCACTCCCCTGGATCCTTTAAACTCCACGGCAGGTCCATGGAAAAGGAAGGGATTGCTTTCCTCATATAAAACCCGACCTAAGAACCCCACAGAGTCCCCAGGAGCAAAAACAAGCGTGAAAATTGAGAGCCAGAGGACAAAAACAAACACGGGGCATAATTGGTAACTCGACCTTTGGAGCTTACAGGGGAGATGAGGGTTAAGAGCTTTACAAAGTTCGCTCTCGAATTCACTGTTTACAAAAGATGTCAGAAAAGATAAGCGCGGGGAGGATTTATTTTTGGAAACCCAAAGACAAAAAGATGAGCAGGTCCCAAGTTCAACACTGCTAAGCCCATGCTTGAGATCATCACCTGCAGGATTAATATCCCAAATATCAGAGAGCATGGAGAGCGTGGACAGCACTCAGGATAAATATCTGTGATTGCCCATCCATATTTAAAAACCAGAAATGTGGGGAACTGGTAGGATTTAGGAGGGAGCATTGGAAATCCAGTAGATTGTCACAGCAGGGAGAAGAATGTCACTTTTCCCACTGGGATGTCAAGCATGAGGACCTCACATTACTTACAGACCTGGAATATATATAAAAAAAAGAAAAAGAAGAAAAAGGAAAAAAAAAAGAATAAAAGGGAAAAAAAAGAAAAGAAAAAAGAAAAAGAGAAAAAGGGAAAAAAAAAAAAAAGAGAGAGAAGGTATTAGTGATATTCCTGAAACGAGATGTGTGATTCACTCCTGAGGGATGGAGAGGTGCCCAGTTCCCTTGTCTGATCACTCATTCCTGGTAAGATCTGGCAAACCCAAGTATCGATAGCCGTGGCCATTTGCCAAACAGGTTCCCAAGTGAAACTGCCAGCTCACCAATTAATGGAATTGGAATAGCCCTCAGCCAGTCATGACTTTCAGTCATTATTCCTCTTGTTTGGGGAAAGGTTTTTCATCAGGGCTTGTAGTGACAGCACCAGGGGAAATGGTCTCAAGATAAAGGAGGGCAGAGTTGGATTGAATATCAGGAAAAAAATCTTGATTGTGAGGAGGGTGAGGCCCTGGCACAGGTTTTCCAGACAAGCTGGGGATTCCCCATCCCTGGCAGTGTCCAAGGCCAGGTTGGACAGGGCTTGGAGCACCCTGGGATGGTGGAAGGTGTTCCTGCCATGACAGGGGTGGCACTGGATGACATTTAAAGACCTTTCCAACCCACACCATTCCATCATTTATTTCTGTGATTCTGGAATGTTCCCATTTGGCATCTCCTCGTGAGAGGAGTCACCGAGCCCCACCAGTTGCAGGCTTGGAGCAGATTTCAGGCTGATCCTCACAATTGTGCTCCTCAGGCAAGGCTGAGACAGCAACACTGGTGTCCCCTCACCCCTGCAAACACCCCACAGGAGAAGTGGCCCAGGCAGAGCCCAAGGAGGGGCAAAACCCACCGAACTGAGGTGAATATTGCACTGCAGCACAGCAGCACATCCCTCTGCCAGCAGGAGAACAAACGCTGCTGCTCTCCCCTGCCTTGCTCCTCAGAGGGCCTTATCTCATCTCTAATAACACACCAATTCTTATCTCAGGCCTGGTAAGATGTGAGCCCTGATCAAAGGTTCCTGTTAATAGCATTTATTTCTTGTGTGATTCTCTGGAAACAAATAGAGCTGACCCCACGTTCCTTGCCTTTATCTCTGTGGGGGCACGAGCTCTGGTGTCTTTTATCTGCTCTGCTGTTTCCAAGACGTGTAAGAACTTTATTTCCCTCGGAGCAGGAGATCCTTCCCAGCTTGGCTTAAAATTGACCAAATGGTTCAAAAGTTGTTTAGGGGAAACAGGAAGCCAGAAAGAAAGAAAAAAAAAAAAGGTTGAGTGACTCCATGACTCTCATTTCCTTAAGCTCAATCCAAGCTCAAACACATCCTTGCAGAGAAAGCAAGAAGCCTTGGAACAATTGCTGAGTAAATAAACATTTTCTTTAGGGACGTGCTCTTCTCAGGGGAAGAGTGGGGTCTTCATGTATACATGCAGAGGTGGGAGAAGGGAGTATCCTAGAAAAACGAAATGCTTTTAGGTGTTTTCAATATGCTGGAGAGCAGCAAGAGGAGTGGAGTGTGCTGGTTTAAAATCCCTTCACCTCTTCCTCAGTAACTAAACTCTCCACTGGAGCGTGTAACGACCCAGGATACAGAGACCTAAGGAGAGTGAGGCAAGGGTTTGATGTCAGAATATCAGATGTGGGAAGCCAATGCATTGCTAAGGATTTATGGGGCATTTTCTGTGTAATCCTCAACAGGTTTTTTTTTATAACAGTAGGAGACTGCTACAACATAAATGCTGGGTTTTGTGGGTTAGACTCCAGCAAGTCCCGTTCTGGAAGCATCATCTGTCCCTCTGGGCTGGGCACGGAGAGGCCCCTGCAGGGCTGTGTCCAGTTCTGGGCCCTGCAGGAGAGCCCTGGAGGGGCTGGAGCGTGTCCAGGGCAGGGAGCGGAGCTGGGGAGGGGCTGGAGAATCCTGAGGGAGCTGGGCAAGGGGCTCAGCCTGGAGCAAAGGAGGCTCAGGGGGCCCTTCTGGCTCTGCACAACTCCCTGACAGGAGGGGGCAGCCGGGGGGGTCGGGCTCTGCTCCCAGGGCACAGGGACAGGAGCACAGGGAATGGCCTCAGGCTGGGCCAGGGGAGGCTCAGCTTGGACAGCAGCAGGAATTTCTGCCTGGAAAGGGCGCTCAGGCCTTGGCAGGGGCTGCCCAGGGAGCTTTGGAGTCCCCATCCCTGCAGGTGTCCCAACAAGGCCTGGAGGTGGCTCTCTGGGCTGGGGACAAGATGGGTCAATGACCTTGGAGGTCTTTTCTAATGAAATGGTTCTGGGATTCTGCTGGGACATGTGTTTTTCAGTTCTAAGAGTGATGAAGTTGATGGCTTCTCTCCCGATCTAAGGAAAAATTCAGGAGCAGACCATTGTAGTCAGGAGCATTCAGCCTGCTCCATGTTGGGGATCTCAGCCTGAAGTGTCCAGAGCAAAAATTCACCTATTGAGTGATTTTGACTCAAATAACCCATATCTAACATCTACATGCCATTTTATTGACCTGTTCTTCTGCTGGAAGCCTGTTCAGGCCTTTCCACCAAGGAATTCACCCCTACTCCCATAGAAGCAGGAAAAGGAGGGGCAATGCCAGGTTTAGCTGTGAGTGGATGTGCACCTGGTTGTGCCCACTGGTGCATGCATTGGCAGACCTGGAAAAGCGCCTGTGTTTCCTCCACAGACATCTCTGGGAAGCACCATTCCATGCTGGCCAAGCTGGCTGCCCTTTTGCTTTTACTTCCCCAGGGGCATAATGTCAATTTAGTCATTTCTACAAGAGCAAGGAGCTTGATAGCAGCCCCACCATACGTTCTCTGGAACCCTGACAAGATAAATTCACTTTGTACAAACACAAGCAGCAGTTGCTGTATCTGCCCTGGTTGTTTTTTTGGTTTTTTTTCTTTTTTTACAATGGAGCAGGTGCAATGCCTGTGTCTGTTATCGGGATCTAATATGGTTTGAGCAAACAAGGAATTGCTCACGTTGTCTAGGTGTTGCACACAGCCCATTAGTCACCCCGTCTAGTGCTTATCACAGTTCAAAAAAAAATAAAACAACATTTGGGATGAGTCATTAGGATTCATTAAAGAATATCTTTGTCACAACAGCAAATGAGGGGGAAGTATGGGAGGGACGGGCGGGTGTATGTTTAATATCTGTGGGGAACATCAGACATATGCTGCGTACTTGAGAGCTATGCTGGTTTCACAGAATATTATTAGCAGAGCAAAAAGTGAACTTAGTTGTGTTGATGGAAGCAAATTCTGTATTTGGAGTGTGAAATAATTCACTTTTAAGGGCGGGCTGGGTTAGAGGGTGTGACATCCCACACCAGTGTCCAGCTGGGGCTGACCCACAGGTCTGGTTCCGTGCCGTGGGCAGCTTTGTCAGTGGCAGAAAGCCCAGAACACTCCTGGGGAACAGGCTGTGCCAGGTTGGCATAAAACAGGGGGAAATAATTTCTTTAGCCCATGAAAATCTGCTGGACCTTAGGCATTGGGGCTTTTCCTCCCGTAGGGACAACAAAATCGGCCTCAAAAAAACTTTGTGAATTGTATTTTGAAAAAAAAAACCCAACGAACAAAGTAAACGCCAAGCCATGATTGATCAAACCCTTGTATTCTTTTTGTTCTTTTTAAAAAATTTATTTTAATTTCTTTAAAACATGTTTTTACTTTGAATTGCCATTTTTTTACAGCCAGTGGGTTTTGGTGGAGCCCTGGACACACCAAGCAGAGCCTTCATCGTGTGGGGGAGTGCTGTGAGCAGTTCCTGTCCACACAAATCTCTGTGTAGCTGTTTCCCTGTGGCACGAATCCCCCTCTGTGGGCCAGATGTGTTTTCCCCTGGCAGGAGATGAGTGTTTCCATAGCTGAGCTGTCCTGCTGACAGCACCGGGATATCTGGAGTCGCTGCTCACTCCCAGGTGTGAAGTGGATTGCTCTCTGGCCCGGGACAGATAAGCGGCCACAGGACTTTGTTGTTTCTTCTCCCAGCATCGGAAATCTTTTAATTAGGAGAGAAATAAACTGTCCACATTCTCTGTTTTCTTTCTTTCTTTCTTTCTTTCTCTCTCTCTCTCTTTCTTTCTCTCTTTCTTTCTTTCTCTCTTTCTTTCTTTCTCTCTTTCTTTCTTTCTCTCTTTCTTTCTTTCTCTCTTTCTTTCTTTCTCTCTTTCTTTCTTTCTCTCTTTCTTTCTTTCTCTCTTTCTTTCTTTCTCTCTTTCTTTCTTTCTCTCTTTCTTTCTTTCTTTCTTTCTTTTTCTCTCTTTCCTTAGTGCAGTCTCTTCCCTTTGTCTCAGGGCAAGCTGGTTTTCTTACCATGCCTGATTCAGAAAGCAAGCTGAAGGTTGCCCAGAAGCCTTTCAATGAGAATATAGATTTTATTATGATCTTTTATGGTAATAAGTCATTTGCTTTTTTATCAACGTGATAAGTGATTGCCCCTCACATCCCAGCTTTCACTCTTATGTGGAAATTGGACTTTGGATGCAATACACACTCTCAGGTCCCGCTCAGGTGAGCTCTGCTGATTCCCATTGGATTTCTTGAAGCAGAACCTGTTTTGCTTTTAGTGCTCCTGAGTAAACTCAAGAGAAACTGGAGTTGTGTGGGGCTCTTATCTCAGGGGAACACACACTTTGGCCAGGCAGGAAAGAAACTGAACAGATTTTATAAGATAGGCATTTTCATCTCACCTTCTTGAAATTCCTTTTGTGCTTTCCCAATAACCTGGCATTTCTGGGAACCCACACTTGGCGTGTGCCAGGGTTTATGGTTGGCAATCATCTTGAAATACCCATTCCCTGGCCTTGGACCCTCTGTCTCTTCCCAATGTTTTTGCAGGCTCGGGCTGGTTGAGCTGTTGCTGCAGCTCCCAAACACCAAATATTTAGGGCAGAGTTGTGAATCCCAGAATCCCTGAGGTTGGAAAAGCCCCCCATTGTCATTGAGTCCCAGCTGTGCCCGATGGCCACCTTGTCCCCAGCCCAGAGCTCTGAGTGCCACATCCAGGCCTTCCTGGGACACCTGCAGGGATGGGGACTCCAAAGCTCCCTGGGCAGCCCCTGCCAAGGCCTGAGCGCCCTTTCCAGGCAGAAATTCCTGCTGCTGTCCAAGCTGAGCCTCCCCTGGCCCAGCCTGAGGCCGTTCCCTGTGCTCCTGTCCCTGTGCCCTGGGAGCAGAGCCCGACCCCCCCGGCTGCCCCCTCCTGTCAGGGAGTTGTGCAGAGCCAGAAGGGCCCCTGAGCCTCCTTTGCTCCAGGCTGAGCCCCTTTCCCAGCTCCCTCAGGTCCCAACAGGTAGCACCTGCCCGGGATGGATTTCAGAATATTGTGTAAACAGAGATATTCTTATTCACTGAACACAGCGAGAGTCACTGCTGCCCTTTTTTAAGGATGTGTGCATGCACTGGACATGCAGCAAGAGGGATCCACGGGTGAAATCACAGCATTCACTCACCAGAAGGAATCGAGTGATTAGAAATGACTCCATGCTCACTTTCTGTGCCTCGAGTTCTGCCACTGCCCAGCACCTGGCTTGCACAAAGAAAAAATCAACGAGGTGAAAGAGGGAACTGGGAGTTTGCTCTGGGAGGTGAGGGATTAACCACAGAATATCCTGAGCTGGAAGGGACCCACAAGGAATCGCAAAGTCCAGCTCCTGGCCCTGCACAGGAAAACCCCAAGGATCCCATCGTGTTCTTGGGAGCGCTGTCCAAACACTCCTGGAGCTCTGGCAGCCTTGGGGCTGTGCCCATTCCCTGGGGAGCCTGGGCAGTGCCAGCACCCTCTGGGGGAAGAACCTTTCCCTAAAATCCAACCTCAATCCCTGCCCTGCCCAGCTCCAGTCATTCCCGGGTCTTGTCCCTGTCACAGGGAGCAGAGATTGAAGCTGCCCCTTGGGGGAAGCTCTGACCTCCGTCTCCCCTTCTCCTGCTGAATGAGAATGAAGTCAGTCGAGGACAATAAAGAAGGTAAAAGAAAACATAACAGATGAACACATTCTGTGATGCCAAGGCTCGAACCCTGCCACACGGCAGAACATGTCAGCATGAAAAAAATAACCTTAAGTCATTGTTCCAAAAATATTCCCAGACAGTTCCCACTTAGAGAAGCACAAGAGCGGCAGTGACAGAGCTCCGAGCCGTGGGCTCTCTCCCTGTGTGCTGTGAACATCATTATCTGCACACCTAGGGCTGAGGCAGAGCTCTCCAACAGCTCTCACACCTCAGCAAAGTGCCAGCACGCAGCTCTTACAGCCACGGGACAGCGATGCCGAACTCCTCTATTTTTGGTGAAGGAGGAAAGAAAAGAGGGGCCCAATACCCAGGCAGAGGAATTCCTGCCCTCGCTGCACTGAGGGGCACATCCCAGGGATTAGTGAGCTGAGCAGGGGAATCACAAGCTTGTGCACAAGCAAAGTCATTCTTAAAATGAAACCAGCAGGGAATAAAAGAAAAAAGCTCTGCTGCTCAAGGAAGCTCAGACATACTTTTTTTGAGCCCAGTCATCCAAAAGCAATTATTAAGCTCTGTTGTTTCTGACTACACTTGGCCTTAAAATATTAACATGTGCTTTTTGTTTTATGCCTCAGACTGCGTGAAATGAATTAAATACACCCAAAATGGTATGAGCAATCTCTCAAGCACTAGCTGGCTTAACAATTAATCCTCTGCTTTAGTATGAAAGGAAAAGGTTTAGGGTTTTCAGTCCTGTGAGGCATCATCCTACAGTTCATGTGTTAGGCATCTCTCCTGTCCACTGGCAGCATTATTTGAGGCATGCTTGCAACATTTTCACTTAATTAAAGGAAAAAAAAGTGCATAACCACTTCAAATTTTTGTACTTTATGCAGCTGGGAGTTTACCTGCTTTCTTTCAGCGCTATGAAGGTGAAAAGTAGCACTTTCTGGGCAAAACATAGCAATTTCTGCTGCCGCTCAAACTTTGACACAGTAATTTTTATTTTTTTTTCTTCTGGGCAGTAATTAGCCGTGTTGGTTTGCATGTGCTCGGTGTAATGACACACACACGCACAAATAACTCGCTGCACTTTGTGACTCACTGGGATGCCTTCGCAGAAATTATCTTGCTCACACTCTGTGCTCCAAACACCGTGGGGAGAACCTTTTGGTGGGGACAACCCTTCGGTGGGGACAGCCAGCGGGGTTTTATTTGAGCTGTGAACAATCCATGTCCGAGTGAAAAGCCATTCGACACCCCCCTTTAACCCCCCGCCCCAAACCTGTATAAATATTTTGTTTCAGCCGCGTTTGAATGGCGGGGTAAATGAGTTTCATCCTTTGTTTCAACCATAACAGCGCCTTGTTTGAAGTCGCTATTTCAAGCCGGGAGAGCCGGGCCTTTATTTTTCAAAGATGTTATTTCCTGAGAGCCTTTACTCTGCGCTTACAGCCGGAGCCTCATTGTCAATTGTCTTTTTTCTTTTTTTTAGGGGTGCAAATATACGGCCTTTCCTTTCAAATTCAGGACGGCTCTGTTTATTTTGCGCTGCTGAATGCAAAATGCGCAGGGAGGCATCCCCGGTGCTGCAGGGGTGATGCTGGGCTGGACCCTGGGAGCCCCCGGGACACTTCTGGGGCTCCAAGAAAGGGATGCTCCAGCCCAGAGGAGGAGGAGGAAGAGGAGAAGGAGAAGGGACACGTGCACCCTAAAGCTCCCCAGCCACAGGAGCTGAGCCAACAAGCTCAGGGATGAGGATGCCCCACACTCCGGGATTTTCACTCCTGTGTGCGCTCGGCCTCTGTGGCGCAAGAGGGATTCTGGAGGAGTGAGTAAGGCTCGGCTCGCACAGCCGCTCCGGAGCTGCAATGCAGCCCTGCCGCATACCTGCCTCCTCGCATTCCCTCTCCACGCGTTAAACCTCGGCGTTTTTAGGGTCTTTTCCCCTTCTTTGTTGTCCCCAGGGTGCGCAGACAGCGAGAGGAGCCCTGCTCTGGGATGCCCTGACCATCAGCTTCTCTCCCTCCAGCGAGCTCACAGTTCAGCCCTGCAGCTGCTCAGAGCAGAAATATGAGCCAAATGATCCCCTTGGACAACCAAGGCACTGAGGTACTGCCAAAAAATCTAACAGGTTCCTTTACTTTAATTCTCCACCAGGAAGTAACTCTCCTGCTTATTCCCGAGACACCGCTGCAGAGAAAGGGAGTTAAAAACCCAGAAATAACTCGCTTTCAGCATAGGTCCTCATTCAAACAAAAAAATGATGATCAAGAGGGACTGAAGAAAAGTCTGACCTGTCTGGACTACCACAGAAAAGAGAATTTTCTGATTCTTTTTTCTCTATTCTTTATCCGTTTTCTTTCCTTTTCCCTTTCCAGCCACTTCACTCTTGAGCACCACAGCTGGTTTTCCCTCACTCCTACAATAAAAAAAATAAAGCAGCAGTAGGTTTTGCACAGCAACAACAAAAAAATATCTCAAAAGTTTGCAGCTAGATGCTGATGTGATTATTCTTAAATTGATACAAAACTCCCCCTTTTGTCTCTGGCTCACAGTGTGCCAGCACACACAGGAATAAAAACACAGAAAAATTGTGAGGAGGATGGACAATTCCTGAAATAGAACCAAACACAGGGGTACATTACAAAAACCAAACCAAACCTATTTTTTCCTTTGATTTTCCAAGTTAATGATGTTACATTTTGAAAATGAGCAGCGCAGAGGGATGAGGAAATTAAAGAGGAACTTGGGCTGGAGAGGGAAGTTTCAGATCTTTACTCTGACCTTCTGCTGGGCTTGATCTGGGCTTTGGGCACTCCAGATCAGAGACTCCCCCAGATGAAACTTTCACTCCCACTGGGGACATTCAGTCCCAAATATCGAATTAGCATTTTCCCTGCTGCCACTGTGCCCCTCTGGAGGAGCTCGACCCTCCCTTTGCTCCAACCTCGCATTAAGGAGCTGGAAAGAGCAACGAGATCCCCCATTAGCTGCTTTCCTCCACACTAATGAAACCCAGCTTCCCCAGCCCCTCCTCATACATCATCCAGCCCACTAAGCACAAACCACTCATAACGAAGCAGAAGTCCATTTGGATACTCTCAATAAATATAATTTAACGAACTTAAATACCTTTACATAAGAACTGCTCTAAAAAATCAGACCTTTCAATAGAGCAAAATACGGCCAGGTTAATAATTTCGCTCCGGGTCCCAGAATGTTAATTTCGCAAGAAATAAATAACTCCCAGCCTTTCATCTTATCTTTCTGACAGATGTTTCCCCTATAAAAAGGGTGTCATAATTGTTTTTGTCAGTGTTATAATTAAAATTGCTATGCAGCTGACATACAGTTTTTAATGGTTTCCCCTAGGATTATAACAGATGTTGCCTGATTAGATCATGGCTCTCCTGGAGTAAGAAATGTCACTGGCATAATCAAGACACTTCTTTAAGCCTCTCAAAGAAGACTGTCACCATTTTCCCAGTGACATTTGACCCTGAGGGATGAAATGGATCCTGCTTTTCTAAGGAGAAAGTTTTCTGAGGAGTTTGAAAGGAATACTAAAAAAAATTATAGCTTTTGCTTCAGCCAGAAATAGCTGGAAAATACAGGAGGGAGTCCTGACAACTGCACCAGCAAGGCCAAAGGAACTGTGGCTTCTTAAAGGCAAAATTCACAGGAAAAGGTAGAGGATCGGCTGAAATCTGGTGGGGAGCTGAGAAGTAGCAGTTAGTGGGCTCCTATTACAAGAAAAGTTACAATTATGTGATAAAAGGGTTAGTTTGAAATGGTGTTTCGTTTAAATAAAGCAAGGTGGAACAGGAGGCTTCAAGAAGAGCTCTCTAAGCGCAGTTTGGATCCCTGATGTTCACTGAAAATTCGGGGAAGTTGAGGGGGAAGCAGAAGAAAGGGTGATTCCAGTGCTCAGTCAGGCTGGGGAGCTGGGAAGGGCGCTGGATTCCTTGTTTGAATGCACACAAAATGTTTAATATCATTTATAAATCAGTTGTAGGTGATGTGGCAAGTGAATCAGGGATGTTGGGTGGCTCCAACCTAAGAAAAGCCACTCAGGCCCCTGCCTGTCCCCCAAATCTCTCCACCCCCTCAGGGGGGACTCACTTCGACAAAACAAATTCAGCAGAAAGTAACTTGATATTTTGGTGTCACCGAGCTCCTCGCAACTTTCCAAGGGCCACCAAATTTTTCCCCCCAAGGTGCGAGGAACGCCAACTCTGTTTCGCAGGCGGCGGCGCCGGGATCTGCGATTCGCAGGCTGCAGCTCTTCCGCGTCGCATCCCGTTTATATTAAGAACTCCCCAAAATAATTGCGGAAGGTGCGACATGACATAATCGCTGAAGTTCCACAGCGCCGAGTGTCGCAGTTTACTCATGGAAATCACGGAATCTGGTTGGAAAAGAGCTCTTAAGAGCACCGAGTCTGGCTTTTGACAGACCACCGCACCGTGGTGCCACGTCCCGATGATCCCTGAACACCTCCAGGGATGGTGGCCTCACCAACTCCCTGGGCAGCTCTAATGTCTGACCACCCTCCCTGTGAAGGAATTCTTCCTGCTGTCCACATGGACTATTTCTATTCGGAGTTTCAGGGGTTAACCCTCCTGATCTCATCCATCTCCGCGAGAGGCGTTAATTAAAAAACAAGCACGGAAAACGTCCAGCATGAATAATCTCATGCCTAACCGGGGAGGGAAAAATAATTAAAAATATCATCCGTTTGTCGGAATGACATTAAACTGGGTTTTTTTTCTCTTTTGAGCCGCGCTCGGCATCCCGGGCGCTGGCGGAGCCGCGGCCGTGCCGGTACCAGCGACGACAACAAGCGGAGGAGGGGCCGGGCTTGCGGGAGGCGGGTCCCTCCGCCTCCCCCCGCCCGCTGAAGAGCGCCTGCGAGGCCGGGCGGGCGGCACAGCGCGGAGCGGAGCCCGGCGGAACCGGCGCGGCACCAGCGCAGCATCACCGCCGCACCGGC
>VYZT01053478.1:49299-73038 GCA_013400735.1 Pomatostomus ruficeps
GGGGGGGGGGACGAAAGGAGAAAGGGGGGCGGCTCTTCGGTGCTTCGGGACCTCTTCTCGCCGGTGCTCAGGGACCCCTTCTCGCCGGTCTTTTGGAACCCCTCCTCGCTGGTGGCTCCCCGGACCCCTCTCGCTGATGCGCCCCGGACCCTTCCTCGCTGATGAGCCCCGACCCATCTCCGCCGAGGCTTCTCCGCCCCCAGACCCCCCGATCAGCCTCCCCCGGCGGCGATGAGGGCTTGAGGAAAGCGGCCAAGGGCTCATCCCCCCCCAACACCCGGAGGATGCCGCGGCGAGGCGGCAGCGCGCCCCGGCAGGAAGGGGTTAATGGGCAGCGCAGCGCGCTCTGGATTTGGTTAGGACTTTAAAGGGACTTAAAAAAAAATGTTGGGCTGTGTGATCTCCCCACCGAACTTTTTTTTTTTTTTAATGTGGGCGAAGCGTGTGTCATGTGTGCGAGGAGCCGGGCAGGCTCCCGGCGGAGCCCGGGGTGCTCAGGGGCTGCGCGGGGCACGCGGTTCTCTCCTCCCCTCCTCCTCTACGGAGGCTGGTTTTTTCTCTGGAAAAATTGCCATTTAAAAGAACAACAACGACCAGGCATAATAGCCCCCTGCCCGAGTTTCATCCTTAAAAAAAAAAAAAAACCACAACAAACAAACAAACAAGGAAAAATAACATTGGAGGTGCACCAGATCCATCCCCGACAGCAGCGCGCCTCGGTTCTCCATGTGGATGCTGCCCAGCTGCGTCCAGCTGTGGGCAGGCACCTGGCTGTTGCTGAAAAGAAGGCGATCGGGATTCAGGAGTATTAGTTAATAAGTGCCTGATCCTGTTGACCCTGTTCTGGTTCACCCACTCAGCTATGCGGGGGCGTTGAGGAAGGTGTCCTGCCAGTTAAACCAATTATAGCTGGCAAGTCGCAGTCAGCAGCATTAGTGGAGGAGTTGGATGGAGGTGAGGCCCAGTCACCCCGTAGTGGCTTTTCCGAACTCAAACCAGCAGCTCTCCGAGCCCAGCAGAAAGCCACGTTTAAGCCTCCGTGCCACGAAAATCCGCGTTGCCTTCCCAGCTCCCATTCTCTTGCCGTATCTCTATATGGATTTCATATCTCAGGGCTGGAGATTTGCGCTGCACATGTGGGGTGAGCAAAGGATGTAGAAATCCCTCTGCTCGAGA
This sequence comes from Pomatostomus ruficeps, assembly GCA_013400735.1. Taxonomy (NCBI): domain Eukaryota; kingdom Metazoa; phylum Chordata; class Aves; order Passeriformes; family Timaliidae; genus Pomatostomus; species Pomatostomus ruficeps. The sequence continues at coordinate 50,476 of VYZT01053478.1, forward strand.
TATTAAGAAAGCTGGAAGTGTTGCAGGACACGCTGACTATCCCCATGTGTTGTTATTTATTTAGCCAGGGCTCGGTGTCTCGTTTTTCCCAAAGATTTCCTTCCAGGCAGGGCCACGGAACAAACGCAGCGTGGAGAAAAGCGGGGCTCGGGTTAATGAGCAATGCCGTGTAATCAACGCTGGGTGTAAAGCTTTTGTCTTAGGGCCCTAAACATCTCTAAAGGAACAAAAAAAAAACCCAGGAAGGAGAGGATCCCGGCCCTTTTAGTGGACGGGGAAGTGCCTAACAGGATTTGTGGAGAGGTCAGAATCGCACACAAGCGCCAGGAATCTTATTTGCACTCCTAACCAGGGGTCAGACCTAAATTACACAATATACATAAAATATTCTCACAAATACTCAAATCCCTAAGCCAGCTATCCCTGGACACCAGAGCTGAATTCAAAGGCAAAACAAAAGGGTGCTGGAAATTGCCATATACTTTTGTAAAAGCCCAGCCAAACGCAAGGGTAAACAGTTGTTTAAACTGTGGCAAATTTAATGAACAGATTAGGATGCTTGCTGAGTGAGACTCACGCTGTGTGAAATTCTTTGCTGCTCAATGAGATGTGTAATTTAGATCAAATATTTGTACGTGCTGTTTGAGGCAAAAAACATCATTCAGTAGATTGCACTTTTTGAGTAACGTTAATGAATGTTCTTTTCAGAGCCAGTTGATTTATTTTATTTCAATTATAAGGCCCAGCGAAGTTGAAATAGGCCTTTCAGGTTAAGGACTCTTGCTTTTTTTTTTTTTTTTAATTTTATTTTTAAGTGACCAGCTATTTAAGAGGATGAAAGGGTTCCTTGTCCTTGGCTGCTGAATGTTTTTATTTTCCTCTCTGTTTATATGGATGGCTTTTGGACGTGTTGCCATTTTTAACAAGCTGGGCTTATTTTGTTAAGAGATTAATTTACAATTTTTTTCTGATTTTAAAATGGTGGGTTTTTTGGGTTTTTTTTAACTTGTGTTAACACAGTGAGTGATAGATCTGGCTTGTATAATCACAGTTTTGTGGAGATCTTGACAGTGGCTATTTAAGTACAAGTGCATGTTTGCAGGCAGTTGCTGGGGAGCAAGGGAATTTAGCCCAACGCTGTGAAAAAAGGGAAGGAAAATGAAGAGTGTGGTTTGATAAGGTATCATTCGCTGACACCTGAATTGCAGCATCCCGATAAACCTGAACAATGGCCATAAAACTGGCTTTATTCCTTATGTTTGATCTCTCCCACGGGTCAGGCAGAGGATATGAATCTTATCACCCTTTTCCTTGAGTGATACACAAGAGAAAAGTTCCCCAGGCCTCACACAGCCCTGCTCCTGCTCATAAAGGCAACGTGATAAAGCCTTCAGTGGCGTGAACATACTGAGAGTGGTCCCATTATCAGCCCTTTAAAAGGGGTATTTTACTGCATAAACCCCTTTTCAGTCACCACTTAGGCCCTCTAAAGCTTTATAAATATGTTAATCCTGTGTTTAGAAAGTGTGGCTGGGGGTGAAGGAGTAAAAGCAGGAGGCTGGGGGTGCTTGGCCTCGCTGGTGGTTCCTGGAAGGGTGAGTGCAGGAGGTGAAGGTGTATCCTGGTGTCACTCTGTCGCTCCTCTGAGAGCCAAACAGAGGTGAATCATGGCCTGTGAGAGGGAACGGAGTAAGCAAAAACAACACAAAACTGATTGCCTAAAATAATAAGCGAAAAGTTGGAAAGTATCGCCAAGAGCCAGGTACTCGCTGGGCAGGGGAATTCTGTGGGGCTGCTCAGCCAACCAGGAATTTTGTGAAAGCTCCACCAGTTGGAAAACGAGGTGGGAACTGCCCTGTGTGGCTGGGATGGTGGCAGTGAGAAGGAAAAGCTTTCCCTGTACCTCATTCCACTGCGCTGTGCTGGAGCAGTGGGATCCATCTGTTAACATCTCTCTCCTCCTCGGGCAGGGTTTTTAACGTGGCCTCTCTCGTTTTCAGATGAGTGACTTCGGGATCAGGAACATGGATCAAGTGGCTCCCGTGTCGAACATGTACAGAGGAATGCTCAAGGTGAGTACCCTGGAGCTGTCACCTCCCAAACTGGGGCATCTCCCAGCTTTTGTTGTGTTCCTACAGTGCTGGAACGGGAATTGGATAAGCCAGGTGAACACAAGTTTAATTGCTTCCCTGGAATCTTGTGCCAGAGAATTCCCACTGAGCTCCACGGGGATGTGGAAAGCAGAACTGAGATAGGAAGGTGCAAATCTTGCACCCTCAACCTTCTCCCCCAGCGAGGCTCCCTCTCTCCATTCCCTAAATCCTAAGAATTTCAAAGAGATAGACAAGAACAGCTCAAATTCAGTGTTGTTGGTGAAACTGTCACCAAAATAAAGGTTCAAGGATGCAACAGGGGTGGGTTTGTACCTTTAACTTGATGAGACTGGCAGAGGCCTGCCCTGATAGGACTGGTCAGGTTTGGTGCATTCCTGAGCATTGTTTGGAATAAAAGTAGGTTATTCACTTACAATTGTTATGAATGGGAGTCCAATACATTGTAAAAACCCCAAGATAATTTTAAAATCTATTTTGTCTATAGGTAGACTGTGTCTGTTACCTTGTTTTGAAAGGAATTTACAAACCGAGGTCGGCAGACTATAAAGGCTCAGTCTTAGAGGGCTTCCCCCCACACCATTCATGCAAGTTGCTTTTTAATCCCCGTATCAATTTTTTACACAGCATTAATTAATGTAAACCAAGTAAAGGTTAGGGAGACCCTTTCTGCTCTCATTAGCTTTGAGGAGTGGCCGTGATTTTAAGAATGAGGGAGGCTCTGGGATGCTGACTGATCTAATACTTATGTCCCCTCTTACCTTTTTTTCTCCTCACAAAAAACCCCAAGAGATCCCCCAGCTTAACATCTGTGTGCTCTTAACACACTGCTTGCTCCAAGCAGTTATTCAGTGTTTGGTTGTCACAGAATTAAGTCAGGGACTTGAGTTCTGCCACGCTGTAGCTGTTCACATTCCTTTTTATTTGGTTCTGCAATAATTACATGTATTGAAAAGCCAGATGAAGTAGTTGTGTAACTGATAGGACGGGCAGGATTCATTCTGCATTGTGTTTTTCCTCTTTTACTACTATTAAATCAAGAACGTGCTTACACATTAATTCTCTTGCCTTTTGAAATATGAAACCAGCACGGTATGGATTTTACTCATGCACATGCCACAGCATTTTTTCCAGTGACTCAGGATAAGGGTCAGCTATTTACACAAAATGCAGGAGTTTCCAGATTGTGTTGAAAGAACTTGCCCTTTCTTTTAGGTGCTAGCGATGAGTCAGAGCTTTTATCTTGTAACGTATAAAGAATCTTTTACCAGCAGCTCTGGCAGCTGTTATTAACTTGTTCTATTCAATGAGCCTTTCCCAGGGCTGGCTTTGATTTGAGGTGGGGAGCACCTGAACCAGGGGTCCACAATTTCTCCCTGCTGGCCAGGAGGTTTCTGAACCCATTAAATGAGGCATGGAACTGTTTGTGGTGCCGTGAAAATGTAGGGAATGTGAGGGAATATTAATCCTGGTTTGCTGATCCAGGAATACAGTTTAGGTTGATTTTTGCATTGCATGTGAGTGCCCTGAAAAATCCTTGCCTTGTCCTCAGCTAAATCCACTCCTTTGGCACCAAGTGGTAAATCAGAGTTTGCCTCAACCAGACATTTCCCAGTTGCCTTTGTCTCCAGCTCCCCGAAGGGCAGGAGCTGCCAGGAGCCAGCTGCAGCTTTCCAGAGCGATGTTCTATCCTCAGGTGCCTTCCAAAAAATCTCAGTGGCACCTTTTACCCATCTTTGCCTCACGATGTTGCAGATATGATTTCCCTGTGACTAACAGGCAGGTTTCATAAGTTGTTTTTGAAGTTATTTCCTCCTCTGCTCACATCCCTTCTGCCCCCTCCAAAGACTGAAGTGGCTGGGGGGAATTTAGGAAATTCATGTCAGTATTTCTGGCACAAGTCAAGTTTGAAGGAAGTCAGGTTTTCGAAATACAACAATATTTCTTGAATGTTGCCAGTAGATCAGTAGAATCCACTTTTATCTGGAACATTTTTATCAGTTTTGTAAAATGAAAGTAGAAGTGTTCTTCTGAGCACTTGAAAGACTTCAAAATGTGGTTGCTGGCAAATCCAGTGAGGCAGAAATGTGAAAGTTGCTGCAACATCCTTCCTCAAGCCCTGTAAAGCTGCCTGTGTAGCTTCAAGTGATGTGGTTCAGATGAGTTTTATCCTTTAGAAAAAAAGAAAAAAGCTGCATAAATCCATTGTAGGTTGTTCACTGGCAGCTTTCCTATCATTTACTGATCAAATAGTCATGGAGTGGATAAATGATTTAAAGGGTTAAGGGAAATGAGGATTTCTTTAAAAAATACCTGGAAATAAATATGTATTTATACACACACATATGAGTATTCTCTATTGTTACAAGCCTCAATTACAGGAAAAACGAAGAATATCCTTTTTTGGCTCAGTGTGAGCTGCAGAACTCCCCCCACCTCGCCCTTATCGCGGGTTTGATTCACGCACCCGAGGCTGGGCCCTTGCTGCGGTTGTGCTTCAGAGCTGACTCATGGCAGGGCTTGTGCCTGATCTCCAGATCGAGGAAACCAAACCCAGATACTTCCCAGCCCTGGAGGTCACAGCTCCTCAGCAAAATGTTGATGTTTCCTGTGTTTATTCTGTTGCTTTGCAGCGCCAGCCGGCGTTCGACACCTTTGACAGCTCCAACTCGCTCTTTGCCGGGTATTTTTTCTCCCTCAATGAGGACCAAACGCTTCAGGAAGTGCCAACGGGATTTGACTCCACGTCTTATGGTAAATCTTCACTTTGCTCCTTACTCCAGCCTGCAGATCAGGAGTTTGGGGGGGGTCTAACTGACATTTCCTGGGTGTGCTTTTACAAGGGCAATGCGGATTTCCCTAAAAAAGATCCACAAAAATGTGATTTAATACACAGACCTCTGTGTACGTGCTGGGTTTTACCTTTGTGGATAGCTGTTGTTTTCCGTACTGAAAAGAAATAGGAATTAGGATGCTGTAGCCTAATAAACTGATTTTTCATGGAAGAAGCCTCAATAGGAGTCAAAGCAGAGCTAAGAGTTTAAAAATCTTTTTTTAAAGGATTTTGTGTATTTAAATCTGCAAACTCTCGGCCATAATTAAAGTGCAGGTATTTTGCAAGCTCCTTTTTTGGTTCTCTGGTGTTAAATCCCGGTATGTTTTATTCCATACCTTAAAAAACAGGGTGAGGATGTTTAAAGATATCTTTTTTTAAATTTTACTTGTGTGTGTGTAGGACAGTACCCCACCATGAGTGCCCTACAAATCCTTGCCTAAAATCCCTGATGAAACGTAGATATTTTACCCGATGCTGCTTTTATCTCCCCTTAGGGAAGGGAAAAAACCCTGCAGCCCTCAAACCCAAGAAAACCACAGGTCCTTTGTTCTGATGTGATTCTAATCAGTCACCTGCTCTGGTCAGCAGAGCAAGTCCTTGCAGATATGAGGAAGGGCGTGGTAAAACCAGGAGTTAAGCACCAGCGGAGCCTGGGAGAGCAGGAAGAGCTGCACAGCTCCGACCTGACTTGGGATCTTCCCTGGGACAGGGGAAGCGTCCCTGCCCATGGCACTGGATGAGTTTTGAGGTCCCTTCCAACCCAAACCATTCGGTGATAAAATGAAGCATCTTCTGGTGAAAATTGACCAGAAATGGAGTGGGAGCCGAATTTATCCTTCAAATGGAATCTGGAAATTGTAAATTTGAGTCTGTGAAGTCGGTCAGTGATTTGTGCTGATGCATAGTGGTGCCATCTCAGTGGTTTGATGCTTTATTCACCCCCAGCTTGTCACCAGTAACATTTTTTTGGTCCAGGTGATGGAATAACCCATTGCCCCACGTCCTTGGGGGATGAGATGGGGTAAGGTCTGAACTGCAGAGTTAAACAGTGCAGGCTGGGCCCTTCACAACCCTGCTGTTCGTTGCTTAGCTCTCAAATTAAATAAAGCTTGTCTGGAGGTGCAAAGCAATCTTCAAATCATACCTAGAAATTACAGGTGGCAAAATAGGAATAAGCAGTCTCATTTCCCTTCAAAAAATGTAAAGTTTCCCTGCAACAGAGGCACTTTATGTAACTGCTGAGAGTAAATAAGGATCTGTGCATGGAAAGCTGCAAAGCTCTAATTAGTGATGCAATCTTATCAAAGGAGTAGCACAGAGATTTTAGAGCACGGTGATCTCTGGTTTTAAAACACCCAACTTTCTACTTTCTAGCATCCTTTATTTTTTTTTTTTTAATTCTTCAAACAGCAAAAACCAATCACTCCTTTCAGTGGCCTGAAGTTAACGTCTCTTCTTTCTCCCCTCCACCCCTTTTTTTTCCTTCTCTTGCAGAGTCGAACAACTGTGAATTGCCTCTGTTAACCCCGTGCAGCAAGGCTGTGATGAGTCAGGCCCTGAAAGATACTTTCAGTGGTTTCACAAAGGAACAGTGTCGGCTGGGTATCCCAAATAGTAAGTGTTTGCTATTTATAAGCTCTTTTTTTGGGGTTTTTTTTGTTTTGTTTTTTTTTTTTAATGCTAAGGAGGAGGCTGAATAGCGGCTCTTAGAAAAGGAAAGAATGATGTCAGTAGGAAATACAAGAATGGATCCTATGTGAATCTGGCACAGCTTGCCTTGGAAAGGCCAGGCTTGCTGGTGGTTAAAAATGGGTGCATGGAGAGCTCATGCTTTGGCAGCAGGAGAGGGAATCGAGCGGGCTGAGGATGTCTCTGGTTGCAAGTGAATGCAGAAAGAAAAGAAAAGAGAGGACTGGGTTGTTGGTTTTTTTAAACTCAAGAATAAATTCATTCTGAATTCATTCAGAACTCAATAACTTGGCTAAACTTTTTTTTTTTTTTTAATTCGCTGCTTTCTAAGGAAGATTATTTTGCAAAGGCCAGGAATTACCTCTAAAATGTTGGGTCCTTCCTGTCTTGCAGATCCCTGGCTGTGGACTGAGCAGCAAGTTTGCCAGTGGCTTTCGTGGGCTACCAATGAGTTCAGCCTGGCAAATGTGAACTTCCACCAGTTTCTTATGAGTGGCCAAGACTTGTGCAACCTGGGCAAGGAGCGTTTCCTGGAACTGGCCCCCGACTACGTGGGGGATATTCTGTGGGAGCACCTGGAGCAGATGATCAAAGGTACTTAGAGAGCCAGGGAGAGCTTCTGGTTTAGGGCTGTCCTAACAGAAACTGAAATGGGACTCAATCTCAACCCTGCTTTCACTATGAAGGGCTTTTATTGCATGTGAAAACTCGAAATGAACCTTCAAACTTGGTTAATAAAAGCATTATCAGCACTCTCAGCACCTCCTTGGTATGCAAAGCACAGATGCAGATAGCTGCAGGCATTCTGTGTGCAGGCTGGGTACACTGGTGGGCAGGTTTTATTTGGGGAAATCATTGGAATCTATGAGATTGGGGTATGACCACTGTAAGTACCCCATAAATAAAATAATTAACCCCACAAATACAAAATTAACCAAGAGCTGGACCTTAAAGCACACTGCAATTATTGTTGGTTTCAAATTTTATGTTAATATTCAATTGGTGTGATGGTTTTAAAGCCTTTTGGAAGTTGATTGCGGTTTTTGGTGTGATTTCTCTCAAGTGAGAGAATGCAATACAGTGTCATACTAAAATTTTTGTGAATGGTGACCCCCACATAACTCCCAAGAGTCACAAGGTTTCCATGGCATACACGTCAGATCTTTAAAACTATAAACCCAAATTTTCTCTTTTTCTCCTCTCCCCAGACAGCCAAGAGAAAACCCAGGATCAATATGTGGAGAACTCTCACCTCACCTCAGTTCCTCACTGGGTCAATAATAATTCCTTAAGTAAGTAGTTCTAAAAATTCCTGGTTTGCATCTTTCCGTTTATTCTGAGCACTTCACAGATTCCAGGGTAAAAACAAAAAGCACCAGAATAGTTCCTGTGCTCGAGGAGAACATTTAACTTCAGCTCCTCCAGCCTTCTTTCCTTGTATTGTTCAATTGTCATCTAATTTATATCGGAAATCGTTTGAAGAGCAAAGGCTTTGGGAAAATCAAATTTCCTCTTGCTATGCCAAGCCCCACATCTGTGGAGCAGAATGACCACTCCCATCCCTAGCAAACCCAGTCCAAAACTGGGAAGCAGCAAGAGTTATTATGTTTTTTAAAGGCTCTGGAAGTGTGCTAGAGCTGTTGGAAGTGTGTGTGGGAGGCAGTGCTGGCTCCCTCAGATTATTTGATTGATGTTGTTTTATTCTGCCACAGTCAGGCTTCAGCTCAACCTGATTGCACCACTTAATGGGGAGAGCCTTGCTCAAAACCACTTAAACTTCCCTATTTTTTTTCTGTAGTTTCCTTGAAAAAATGAACAATGGGAGTTTGTGGCTGGCGGGTTACGGGGGGGATTTATGGAATCTGATTTGGTGTATTTAGTGTATTAGTTTGTTTAGGGGTCTCCAGGGAAAAATCATCTGATTCTTTCGCTTCTTTTTTCAGCTGTTAACGTAGATCAGAATTCCTATGGAATGCAAATGCCTGGATACCCTAAACCCCTCAGTTATCCCAAACCCGGGCTCCTGACTGACGTCTGTCAGACTTCCACGGCACCGAATCTCCTCAACCCCGAACAAGAGTTCCCATTGTTCCCTAAAACCCAAGCAGATGCTGTCGGTGTGAACTACTGTGCAGTGAACCAAGATTTCCCAAGGAGCAATCTCAATTTGCTGATGGATAACGCCGGTGAGTCTTTATCTGCACCATAAACACGGGGCCAAGGCTGGATCCCGAATGCTCCTTTGTGTAATTTATATGGACTGGATTGAGGGGGAGGAAAAAAAACCCCACAAACACTTTTACTTTACTTATTTTACTTTACTTACTTATTTTACTTTACTTACTTATTTTACTTTACTTACTTATTTTACTTTTTTTTTGATTGCTTTCTTTGATAAAGGCAAGCTGAGAGAACACGAATCCAGTGACAGCGGTGCCGAGAGCTACGAGAGCTCGGACTCCATGCTCCAGTCGTGGAACAGCCAATCCTCCCTGGTGGATCTGCAGCGTGTGCCGTCCTACGAGAGCTTCGAGGACGACTGCAGCCAGTCCCTGTGCCTGAGCAAACCTACCATGTCCTTCAAAGACTACATTCAGGAAAGGAGCGATCCCGTGGAGCAAGGGAAACCAGTTATACCAGCAGCCATCCTGGCTGGCTTTACTGGTAAGCAGCGAGGCAAAATGGTCACTCTTTTTTTTTTGTGTAACATCAATATTCTTTATAAATGTGCGCAGTGGGGGTAGAGACCACCGGTCACAAATAATTTCAGTTTTAAATGTTCCTGAACGAAGTCTCGTGGGTTATCCACCCGAAGCAAGAACAGGCAGGCACGTCAGATCAAGTAAAGCTCAAATGCACTTTTTGATCTGTTTGGAAAAGAGGGAAGCCTGGACAAAATCTCGCAGATTTGGAAATTCCCACCGGTGTTGTTAAGGCCTTGTTCTGTAGTCCTTGCTGAAGTTGGTTTGTTCGTGTAGGATGTTTGCCAAGCCAAGGACTTCAGGACAAGCCCTGGAGCTGGAAATGCAGCTGCTGGGAGGTGGGAGTGAGGGTTAAGGGATCCATGTGAGAGGGAAAGCCATAACTTGTGTCAAATCCTTTGTTTCCATGAAAAGCCTGACGTCATTTTTACAGGGTTAGGAGCAGATTTGTGCTGTAGAATAAAACCTTGGGATTCTTTCTGATCTATAAAAAAGATAAATCAGATTAATTACAAGGTCTGTGATACGAGTCTGGTTACCTACGCTGGTTGTGATTAGAGCTGGCAGAGGTATTAATTTGTGGTTTTTCCGTGTCTCCTCTTTCCCAACAGGCAGTGGACCAATCCAGCTGTGGCAATTCCTCCTGGAGTTACTGACTGACAAGTCCTGTCAGTCATTCATTAGCTGGACAGGAGATGGATGGGAATTTAAACTTGCTGACCCAGATGAGGTATGTGGCTAATTGGGGTGAAAACCAAGATTTGGGGTCTGACCTGACATCTGTGGGCCCAGTCCTGGATAAAGATGATGTGTTTAGCTGCACATCAAATATGGTGGTGCTGCTTTTGAGGCATTTTGGGAACTTTAGCCATTAAAAATAAATAGAATGCGTTTTCATTTTCTGTAGGAAAAATGTTTCTTCAGTTTTCCCTGTTTCCAGTAGGAAAGTTATTGTACTAAGAGATGGGATGAAAAATCCAGTGGAACTTTGTTATTTAAAAAAAAAAAAGAAAAAAGAGAGGAGAGAAATCATGAACTCCAAGGAACTTCATAGCATTGAACTTGGAGTAAAGACTTGTCCCCTGCTGCCTGATAGTAAATCAAGGATGAAATGGTTTTTTGAGAGAGCAGATTGTGCCAGAGTTCCAGGAGTGTTTGGGCAAAACTCTCAGGCATAGGATGGGATTGTTGAGGTTGTCCTGGCCAGGGCCAGGAGCTGGACTTTGCTGATCCTTGCAGAGATCTTCCAATTCAGGATATTCTGTCATTCTTGGGGTTGGAGCTGGAGTGGTGGTGGAGTCACCATCCCTGGAGGTGTTTAAGAAAAGACTGAATGTGGCACTCAATGCCATGGTCTGGTCGAGGAGGTGGTGTTGGGTCACAGGTTGGGCTTGATCTCAAAGATCTATTCCAGCCTGGTTGATTCTGTGATCCTTGTGGGTCCCTTCCAGCTCAGGATATTCTGTGATTCTCGGGGTTGCCCTGTGCAGGGCCAGGAATTAGACTTTGATCCCTGTAGGACACTGCCAGCTTGGGATATTCTGTGATTCCTCCCTAAACTTGACCTCCTTAAGCGCATTTTGGCCCATCCCCTACAAGCTGTCAGCCTTTGCTGTCAGCCACTTTCTCCTGAAGCTGCTGCTGAGGTCTCTTGTGGGATCAGTCACCAACTCTTCCCTTGTGAGGTTGGGACACCCAAAGCAAATAAAACGCTCTGACTGCAAAATCAGCTGAAACAAAACCCAAGAAGAACGTGAGCTGAACAAACCCTTTGGGTTTTGCTTTCTGGCAGGTGGCCCGGAGGTGGGGGAGGAGGAAAAACAAGCCCAAGATGAACTACGAGAAGCTGAGCCGGGGCCTGCGCTACTACTACGACAAGAACATCATCCACAAGACAGCGGGGAAGCGCTACGTGTACCGCTTCGTGTGCGACCTGCAGAGCCTGCTGGGCTACACCCCCGAGGAGCTGCACGCCATGCTGGGTGTGCAGCCCGACACCGAGGACTGATCCCGGCCCCGCCGAGCCGCCGGCTGGAATCACGCGTGGGGACGGTGCCCGGGGAGCCGCCGCCATCGCCGGGCCCGCCGAGCTCGGGGTGGGGAGGCTGCTGGCGCGGCAGGACCTTCACCGATTTTGTCACCGCGGAGAGCTGGGAGGAGGCGGCCTTGGGGCGCTGTGGGAGCGGGCACAGCCCCTGGCACCGCCGTGGAGAGCGGGAACGCTCCTGGGATCAGCATTGCGGCCACCCTTCCCGCCCAAGGAAGCGTTTTGGCCGCGCGAGGATGGGTTGGCCTCGAAACCAAAGGTTGGCTGCGGGAGAGCAGCGACGCAGCAGAACTCTCGCTCGGCCGTTTTGGAACGCCGCCGTCCTCGCTTGCGTATCTTGTATCACGCAGTTTATTTAAAAACGAACGAAGAAACTAATTTATTTTAAACGAGCGGTAAAGGAGAACCGGTGTCAGTTTTTTTGTTTTAAAGCACGTTTTATTATTGTTGTTGCTATTATTGTTGTTACTACTCCAGAAATGTGCTGCACAGGTACATTAACGCTCTGTGTCCAAAACCAGATGTAGCAACTGTTAACAAAAAAAAAACAACAAACAACCCCGCCCCTTGAAAAGAAGGGAAGGAAAATCGTACCATTTCAATATTCCGTTTGTATATATTCCGTGATTCCTTTGGAAACTCCGACGTTCCTATTTAACAGATGCTGTATAGTGTAAATTAAACTAATTGTATGTGTGTTTTGAAACAGGATGAATGTAAACTCATCAAACGTGGGGGGTTTTTTTCCATGTTTGTCTAGGATATACAAGCTTCTGCAAATATTTAATTGGCCTGAGAGACAGCAGAAGTTCTATGCTCAGTGTGCATGCATTTGGGGGGGCAGGGAGGGAGGCTGGGCTCAGGATTTTGCCAGGACTGAAGCTGGCAATTCTTTGTGCATTTTGGCATTTTTACAGGAAACTAATGTTGTATTCTGGGACATAAAAGGGCCTGTTTGTGTTTTCTTCTGTAACTGAAAAATGAAAATATTAATATGGGTAATTTTACCTTTATTTCTTTATAAGTGGCATATGTTTTTCAACTTCTATGCATGTACTTTTAAAAAAAAAATTTATATACAAGCCTTATTTTTTCAGTTCACTTGTCTCTTCCTGCAGTTTATTCTGTATGATTAAAATACGAATTCTATTTTTGGAAATAACTGTGACTCCTTTTCGAAGATCAGGAGGGTTTTATGTAGCAGCTATTTTTACTGCAAAAAGAAAAAGGAAAAAAAAATCACTGGAAAAATGTACTTTGTAAGAAAGCTTTATTTTTTATCGGAGCTTGATGTACAGTTAAATGTGTTGTACAGTGTGAGAGGTTTAAAAATATGAGTCTTCATTAAAACCTCTTGAAAAGAAATTTTTGTGTGTGCTTTTCAGTTTGGAAAGTTTTGGAGGAGTTCCTTGCTTGTTTGTTGGTTCAGCCCTTGTCCATCCTGCTACCACCTCCCTTAACAGCTGCAGGATGAAAAAATAATTCTAAAAAAAAGAGGCTTAAGGGTTGTTGGAGAAAGTATTGCGAGAGTGCACAGGCTCGTGGTCTTGAGCTGAGCTAGATGCCTGCAACCACTCTCTCTTTGGAAAGAAATTCAAGTTCACACCTTTGTGTTGTGCCTCTGAGAGAAAACTGGCAGCTCTGTGGTGTGAAAGATTGTGTAAAGCGATGGGGGAAGATGTGGAAAAACAGAGGTGAGAAGACAACTTTAGCTTGAAACTGTTCCTGTCCTGTGCAAAGGAACCTTGCTGCCTCCATCATCCTCTTCTTCATCCCTCCACCTTCCAGGGAATCTGGAAATACGGGAAACTTTGCACACATTTAGAAAGTAAAAAATGTGGTTATTAAATGATGCTGCCCCTAAGCCTCTCGATCTTTCTACCAAACTGTGTCTCGGTGTTGCTTTCGGTGAGGTCACCATGTGGAGAAGCGTGGGCTTGGGGTTTTTTGGAGAATGTTCCTTTCTAAATGGAGAAGCTGGAAGGGTTGGCATGTCTTGCAGCATGGCCCTGCTCTTCCCTGAACAGCTGCAGCCTTATTTTTCCTTGTTCTTCAGCCTTTTCCTTGTTTCTCTGAAGGAAAAAAACCATGAAAAGGTTTGGGTTGGAAGGGACCTTAAAGATCATCCTCTTCCACACCCCTGCCCTGGGTGGGGGTAGTGCTACATCGTGCCTGTGACCCTGATGAGGGAGTTATTTATTTTGCATGAAAATAAAGTATGGTCTGTCACGATGAATGTGGGATTTTTTTTCCCTTTCTCACACCGTGGCTGCAGAGCACTGGTTGTCCTCTCAACCTGCACAAGTCTCATTTGCAGCCTTTTTTTCCCCCTGAACACAGAACTGTTTCTTCATTTAGCCTGAAGACACAGTTGTCTCCTGCGTGGGTGATCAGTGATGGCTCTGAACTAGAGGCTAAAGGAAACTTGTTTGTTTTCCTCCCCCGGCAGAAAAAGGAAATTTCACGGTAGTAGAAATACCCTGATCCACGCAATCCACACGAGTGTGTCTTCCAGAGGCTAAAACGTTCCAGCAAAAGCGCTGGAAGGGGCTGCCCAGGGAGGTTTGGAGTCCCCATCCCTGGAGGTGTCCCAGGAAGGCCTGGAATGGGCTGGGGACAAGGTGGGCATCGGGCACAGCTTGGATTTGATGATTTTGGAGATTTTTTTCCAGCCTCAGTGACTCTGTGTGATCTGTTCTATGAAAACCTCCTCTCCTGCCCTGGTTTGGGTCCATGAAGCACCTCAAGCTGTGGCCCAGGGTGACCCAGGAGTCAATCATTAAAGGATATTTTGTCACGGCGCACGCAGAAAGCCCCATTCTGTGTTCCCAGCCACCCAGCATCAAAGGGGCTGTTCAAAGCAGTCTGGCTGAATTCTTCACCTTCTTCAGGACATGCCTCCCTGTGCCTCCAGCTGCCAGCTTTCCTCATGAGACAGCAGTCAAAATAAAGTCTCGCACTTGGCACCTACCCATGGCTGGCATATCACCTCTAATAACAGAGTTTGACTTCAAAGTCTTCTTTGGTCTTTTTTTTTTCTTAATTAAAAGAAAAAGGTAGCATTCCATCCCAAGTAAAACACCATCTCTGGGCTGGGAAATCTGTGAGCTACAAATGCTCAGTGTCCAGGGGACTTTTCTGGGAAACATCTGTCAGCTGCTGCTCATTCTCACGCTCACCTTAGGCCTGGGTGCAGGTGAAGAGTGAGAATGGGGCAGATGATGGATGCCTTACCCCAGTACTTTATCCTTTATCTCCACCGGTGGGAGGAGAATTGAGCAAACCTGGCCATGCTCTGGTGGTTCCCCAGGTGAACCCCCAGCCCCTCACGGTGCTCTGGGAAGAGACACTCTGCCTCTTTTACTTTTAACTTTGGGATTTCCTACCTTGTCCAGCCTACCTTGGCCACTCTCTGCTGCCTTGTCCTCACGCACTGGGGACCAGCAGCTCACCCAGACTCTGAGGCGAGGACACATCAATGTTCTGCTCAGCAGCAAACCAGAGCTGTTTTCTCTGTACCCCTGTGCTTTTTTGGCTTTTTGGCAGTCCCTGCGTGCTGAGCTGACGATTTCAGAGCTGTCAGAGATCCAGCTCCTGGTAGCTCCCATTTCCAAGCTCAGCATCACATACACCCAGGCTGGGTTATTTTTCCCTGGGTGGATTTCTTTAAATCAACCTACACTGGTGCTCACCTGCCACCTTTTTGTGTGTTGTGAGGTCCTCCTGGTGTTCCTCACCAGCACTGTGGCGTTTGGCTGCTGAAACTACTCAGCATTGCCTGCAAACCTGGAGGTTTCCCAGCCCTGGAATTTCTGGCCCTGCTGGCTGTTGATATGCCAACGACAAAAAGGGTGGATGAAGGATTCAGCCTTTCTGTTTCCAGTTCCCATCTCTTCCACAGCTTTTTTGATGCCCTTTCCAAGGATGGCCCAAATTTTGACGGGGTGAAGAACTGCCAGAGCTCGGCCATGGTGGTTTATCTTGTGTCTCATGTTTCTCTTGTTTCTCTGTGTGAAGTGGAGCACAAGTTGAACCCCCCGTGCTCGCTCCACCATGTGACTGCAGCAATGTTCATACGCCAGACACGTGAAGGCTCAAAAGGCTAAAGAGGGAATGAAAGGTGTCCCTGTAAGCCAGAAGAATGAAAAAGTCAGCCCAGGGTTCACAGCCTTTGGGAAAGACATCCAGGATCTCATGTCCGGTGTGTGCCATGTGATGTGCAGTCTGCAGCCACACAATAAGTGAAGTTATCAAAAAACAAAATAAAATAAAAAATGCTGGCCAGTAACAGTATAATTTTCTCCGTGCAAATTGAGATTTTCAAGTGATAAGTTTTGGGGATGAATAAAAGAGTTATGAAGCAATTCTGTGGTTTGGGGAAGAAGCACCAGAGCTCGACATTTTTCTTCCTTCTGCCTCTACCTCTTGTGGCATTTACAACGAGGTGAGTGATGAACTCAACAAAATATGAGTAGCAAGTATAACAAATGTAATGAAATCTCTGCATGTGCAAATGGTGAGGTTTGGAAGATATTTTTGCCAGCTGCTGTGATGATAGCTAGAAAAATGACCCAAAAGCCCATATGTAGAACATTTACCATGATTTTCTGCATCATAACCAAAAATGAGAGCACAAATGCCAAACTCCTGATACCGTTCCTCCAAAGTATGCCCCAAAAATGGAATGATTTGGATAGGAAGGGACCTTAAAGCTCATCCAGTTCCAACCCCTGCATGGGCAGGGACACTTTCCCCTATCCCAGGATCAACCAGCCAGGTGAAGGAGAGGTGGAATTACGCTCACTGCACCTGACACTGAGTTTGAACCTGCAACATTGCATGGAAAACACTTCCCTTCCTTTCTGCACCGCTTGTTCTTTATTTTCTTCCACTATGAGCAGGACCATAGGGGAAAACAGGTTTGTCTATGCTTTCCTAGGGCTCTGGAGGGAGGTGGGCAAGCTGAGCCAAAATTGTGTGGTTTGGAAATGAAGGGAGACACCACCCCAGGGCTCACCCCGCTCTCCCAATCCTATCCCAGGGGCCAAAGGCATCACACAGAGGGGCAGAGCCTGCAATCCCTGGAAAGAGAGAGCCATGCCCTTCCTTTCTGGAAAGCCAGGGCTGGGCTCATCCTCCTGAAGCCAAGAGGGGCAGTGGTGGAGCAACAACTCCTGACCTGTGCACAGCTCACTGCTGCCGGGTGAGGTCTGGGGTGGGATTGCTCTGCCACAGGAAGGTTTCCAGAGCCCATCTCCCTCCTTGGCCATCTGAGTGCGGTGCAGAAAGGAAGGGAAGTGTTTTCCATGGAATGTTGCAGGTTCAAACTCAGTGTCAGGTGCAGTGAGCGTAATTCCGCCTCTCCTTCACCTGGATGGTTGATCCTGGGATAGTGGAAGGTGTCCCTGCCCATGCAGGGGGTTGGAACTGGATGAGCTTTAAGGTCCCTTCCAACCCAAATCATTCCATGATTCTTAAGCTAAAAAAACCCATTCCTGCTTGGCTGCCTCTCCTTGGCCTGCTGTATCTTGACTCAAACTTCATTTCTTTGTCTTTTTTTCCCCCTGACAGAAGGCAAAGAACAATCCAGCAGATGCAGCTCTCCCATTTAGCTTCCTCCTGTTTGCAGGGAGCTCTTGTTCCCTTGCAGGGTGCTTTTTTTTTGCCCTGTGGAAGAAGAGGAGCTCTTCCAAGAGAAATATCATCCCTCCTACATGCCTTTGAACAGACCTGTTTGTTTGTTTTTCCCCGTTTGAGTGCCAGCCCCGGGAGATGCCAAGAACATGCTGAAGGCAGGAGTGAGTCCCAAATCCCCTTCTCCCACACTGCCCATCCCACAGCCAGTCCTCCCTGGAGCCGCTGCTGAGCCAGCAGGGACATCTCTGCCTGAGGATGGCCTGGTTTGGAACAGCTTCCCCAGTGTCCTGCGCACAACGCTCCTTTTCTTCCTCATCAGGGCTCTCTCTACATCTGCTGCCTTCCTAACTTCTTTTTTTTTTTTTTTTAGTTTTTTAAACAAATACAACCATTGTTGTGTAGGCAGGGAAAATTCCACTTTCTCCTCAAGGGGCTTTGCCAGGCTCCAAAGGCTTGGGATGTATCCTCTCCACAGGCAGAGCCTTCCAGAATTCACAGATCCCTCCTTCTCTCTCTCTCTCGTGCACAGGAACCCTTTTCATTCCACATTTTTGAGCAATCTCTAAAATCCCCAGCCGGAGCCCAGCGCTGTGATCGAGTCCTCATCCCGTGACTCTGACAGGGAAGGAGATTCCTGTGAGGGAGGAGTGGACACTGAGGCCGGTGCCTGCACGGCTCTCCCTGCTTCTCTTCCCAGCCTTGAGGAGCTCATAAATGGGGGATTTTCCATTCCCCTTGGAGGATCCCTGTGCAGGCCTCACCCAGCTACTCAGCCAGTGCTGTTTGGTCTCATGGTGGCTTCTACGAGGTCACTTCTCCAGGGGTCAGCACAGCCAGTTCTCAGTGGTGGCCTTGCTCTCACCTGGATGTTTCCAGACCCTGAGGACTACGGTGCCAAACTGTGGGCTGAGGGAGCTGATTTTCCCCTTCTGCTCTGCTCTTGTGAGACCCCACCAGGAGTTCTGCATCCTGGTCTGGGCCTCCAGCACAAGGAAGATGTGGACCTGTTGGAATGAGGCTGGAAGAGGCCACTAAGGGTTCCCAGGGATGGAGCCCCTCTGCTCTGGAGCCAGGCTGGGAGAGCTGGGGATGCTCACCTGGAGAAGAAAAGGCTCCAAGGAGACCTCAGAGCCCCTTCCAGGGCCTAAAGGGGCTCCAGGAGAGCTCAGAGGGACTTTTCAGAAGAGCATGGAGTGACAGGACAATGGGGGAATGGCCACAAGGTGAAGGAGGGCAGGGTTAGATGGGATCTTAGGAGAAAATTCTTCCCTTTGAGGGTGTGAGGCCCTGGCACAGGGTGCCCAGAGAAGCTGTGGCTGCCCCTGGATCCCTGGCAGTACCCAAGGCCAGGCTGGACATTGGGGCTGGGAGCAGCCTGGGGCAGTGGGAGGTGTCCCTGCCATGGCAGGGGTGGCACTGGATGATTTTTAAGGTCCTTCTCAACCCAAACAATTCTGTGATTCTATGAAATGACCCCTGCCAGTGGTAACTCCAGCACTTGGGCAATTTCGACCATCATCGCGTGACTCTACCCAGCTCAGCCATGTGCAGTGACTCATTCCAAAAAAAAAACCCATCAGTGGAGACCACAAAGGTCCATCTCTGCTCCATCTCCCCATCCTAATGAGCAAAGCTTTCCAGCAGCAGGAGAAGGAGGTTTCTGGGAAGCAGGAGCGCCGATGGTGCTGCCAGCTCTCTGCAGAGCACAGCGACCGGAAAAGCCAGCGCGGAACAGCCTCTCAGGGAAGAGCTTTCCACAGCAGCGAGATTGGGCCCGAGATGTTCGTATTTTATTACACCCATTTTTCTCCAAGAAATATTAAAATGCTCTCACTCTTTGAAGGGAGGGGGGAAATAAAGCACAGGAGGGGCCGAGCTATCCCTAAGCAACCTATCCAATAAAACAATAAACTGTTCGCGGGCAGGATGGCTTTAAAAGGACCCACAGCACTTCCAGGCTGTCAGGGGAAGAATAGGAATGGAAATGATTCTGAAAATTATTAGTAGTACCCTAACAGCAGCCCCTTAATATCTCCCACAGTCTCCTCTGTCACCAGCACAGCCGAGCTGCTGCTCCAATTACTGTCCCTGCATTTCCCTCGGCTTGAGAGGGGTTTGCAGAGAATCCAGCTGAGATCCGAGTGAGATTCTGCTGCTGTTGCAAGTCCCCGCTGCAGCAGCAGAGCTGGTCCCGAGTGGAAGTTCCTGCAGCTCCCCAGAAACAGAGTTTAACTGTGGCTCGGAAAAGGAACTGGGCCCTGCAGCTGCATCCCTGCAGTCTCCTCACTGCAGGGACTGCCTTCCCTTACAGGAGCGTGGAGTGCCAGGACAGGGGGAAAGGCTTCAAGCTGAAAGGAAGTAAGGTTAGATTGGATATTAGGAAAAAATCTTCCCTGTGAGGGTGGAGAGGCCCTGCACAGGATGCCCAGAGAAGCTGTGGCTGCCCCTGGATCCCTGGCAGTGCCCAAGGCCAGGCTGGACACTGGGGCTGGGAGCAGCCTGGGACAGTGGGAGGTGTCCCTGCCATGGCAGGGGTGGCACTGGATGATCTTTAAGGTCTCTTCCAACCCAAACCATTTAATGATTCTGTGATTATGTAAGTCCCAAATTGCTCATAGAGGCTCTTTGCTTTGGTTTTAAGTCCCAGACACTTCCATTCAAGGATCTGCAAACTCTAAAACAAGGCAGGGAGAAGGGAGAACGTGGCTTCTGCCTCTTCACTGCGGCCTAGCAGAGACATTCCCTGCCCTGTCGCCACCACTTGACTTCTCATTTCCTACAGTGGTGTTTTTCTCCCATTTCTGGACAACATGGAAGGGGCTGGGAATGCGAGTGGAAAGAGGGTCATGATCTTTATTGTTCCTTGTTCCTGCGTGTGGGAGGCCGGAGAAATAAGAGAGCTGCTCCTCAGCAGCTTCTCAGGCCTGGCTATAAATCAGAGCAGCTCCATCCAGGAAATACCCGGAGCATCTTATCGGTGCCTGACAGCCGAGCCAGCTCCCTCCTGCCCTTCCTGGCCAGCACGGGGGGACAAGAGGGGACAGGGACTGCCTTTGGCTGCTCTTGGAGGACCATGCAGAGCCTCTGTCTGTGGAGAGGGAAGCAATCAGCTCCTAAAGCAGGATTTAGACACCAAGTGGGACCTGCATCCTGGAGGAACTCTGCTCCCAGGATGGGATAAACGAAGTCAGGGGAAGGCACAGGGAATATTGCACTGCTGCTCTTCTGATTCATTCCCCACAGAGAAAAGCCCAGAGTTAAAATAGCTCCAGCTCTCCTCTTGGGCCTGGAATAGGAGCACAGAGGGAGCCTGAAGAGGCACATAAAGTGTCCTTGTGGATGCTTTGCCCTGCTCTGCCTCTGTGGGACACGAGGTTTTGGCTGGGGATGGGACAACATTCCACACCCTTGGATTTCAGAGCTGGCTGTGAAGCCACCATCCCCTACAGAAGGAGAAGACCAGTGCTGGTCAGCCCTGCCCCAAAAATAAATAGAGGAACAGAAAGCTGTCCCCAGATGAAGTCATGGGTGACAACTGTGAACACAGAGTTCTCCCCCGCGTTATGAAACCCCAGCTGAGCTGCTAGGAAAGAGCTTCAACGTTGCAGCACAGGCTCCACACACTCAACGCTGCTGCTTTACTATTAAAAACCGAGGAAGTTTGCAACAGAAAACCACACTTACAAAATGTGGAAGAAGGTTACATCACTGCATTGTAAATGTCCTCACTGTTCTGGCTCTGGCAGGCCTGCATGTCAGGAACAAGTGCTCAGCTCTTGAGCAACCATGTGTGTCAGCACACAGAAAACCTGGCCAGAGACCCAGCAGTGTCACAAGGAGAAGTTGCTCACAACATTTTAAGGTTTTTTTGTTGTTTTAAGGCTGCTTTCTTCTTAGGTGTACTGTCAGATTCTCAGATTTAGGTGTTTTTAAATGCAGCATTCCCAGGGAAGTTGCTTTGTGAGCAGGAGACCTTTCTTGGTTGAGTATTTATCTGTCAGAAAAAGCATGTTTAGATGATTCAGATTCATGCCAGACTTGTCCCTGTTTCAGCTGGGGGGGAAAAAAATGTAGAGGATGTGTTTGTATTCTTGTGTTTCAAAATGTTCTAGTGAAAGATCTGCTTTTCCATCTCAATATTTTCTGTCCCTCCCTGACTTTGCCCAAAAACGAGAACTGAAAACAGAACATCACTCACTTTATGAATGAAAAGTTTTAGCTGGTCAAAAGGAAACCGTGTGTTTGGGGGTGGGGGAAAAAAACGCCAAAACAATACCCAGAAAACCAGGTTTTAATTCCAGTGTTTTAAACTGAGAATGTTTGATGTTTATCACCCTTTCATTTGAATCACTTAGGAGTGCATGAAAGCCAAGATAAGGTGGTTTACATATTTCCCTTGCTGGAGGTGGGATGTTTGTGCTTGCATTGTACAAAGCCGTTTAACTTTACATTTTAATGCCACATATTTATGGGAAATAAAGAAACAAACTGCTTGCATCATCACGTCTCCAGTTCTAATGCAAATTGGCTTTTCTCCTGATGGAAAAGGCAAATAAAACCAAGGCAGTGCAGCTTCAGCCATGGAAGTCCTGACAGCGTCTCCTTTCCTCGGCTGTGTTCATCTTTCTCCTCTCTCAGGATGTAAAATCAGTCCTTGTGACAAGTCCCAAGTCTGGTCAAGGCCAGAATTTCTATGGAGAGAGACAAACAAACACAGAAAAATCTCATTTAGGGAAGTAGTCTGTTCTTTGGTTGTTTGCTTGTTTAAAAGGAAATAAACAACTGTATAGCAATTCAGAAAAAAATCTCACCAGATAGCAGGAGGATTTTAATTGGGTTTTCTCCTTAGATCTGGAGAGTGCTAAATCTGCTTTTTAGCTTTATGAGTCAGGTTTGTGATTATTTTATTATTGGTGTCTTTCTATTTGAAGCTTCAGGTGGAGTCATAAAGAAACCCTATTATTATCCACAAATTCAATCCCAGTACACAAAGCATTTCCAACAGGAAAACTGCCTGGATTTGGATTCAAAGGCAAGGGTAAACTCAATTACAAACATTTTAAGCGTTTTCCAGGTTTGGAAAGTTTATCAGCTTGGACAACACCCCATTCCTGAAATGAAACTGTGACCAAACAGACAGATTCTCAGAAATATTTGTGGAATTTGTGTTCTAGCCTGGAAACCAAACTTCTGGATACAGCAGGAGAGGCCACCTCAGGGAGTCCACAAAGCCCAGAGACATCCAAGGTGTTCCCTGGGGACCCCACCACTCCCTGGGCAGCCCCTTCGGATGCTTGACCAGCTCTTTCTGTGAAGAAATTCTTCCTGAAATTTCTCTCTCAGGAGGGAAACGAGTCTGGCGCAGAAAACTCAGCCTTGTGGGTTATTTCTGAGAGCTGCTGATCATCGGGGAGGGGAGCAGAGAGGAGAGGATGCTGATGCAGGGACAGCTGGGAAGTTGAACGCCATAAACTCAAGATAACTGAGTGACAAACTATAAAGCTGGGGGGGGGGGGGGGGGGTTTTGGGGAGAAAAAAACT
>VYZT01053478.1:73070-102542 GCA_013400735.1 Pomatostomus ruficeps
CTAGGGAAGAAGAAACTTTGACCATGATGATGTCTCTTTCTAGAAGAGTTGTGAATATTCAAGGAATCGTGAAATGGTTTGGGTCAGAAAGGACCTAAAGATCATCCAGTTCCAACCCCTGCCATGACAGGGAATTTTCACCAGCCCAGGTTGCTCAGGGTCATCCAACCAGGCCTTGGGCACTGCCAGGGATCCAGGGGCAGCCACAGCTGCTCTGGGCACCCTGTGCCAGGGCCTCCCCACCCTCACAGGGAACAATTCCTGCCCAATATCCCATCCATCCCTGCCCTCTGGCACTGGGAAGCCATTCCCTGCATCCTGTCTCTCCAGTCCTTGTAAAAAATCCCTCTTCATGTTTTTTGTCAGCTCCTTCAGGCCCTGCAAGGCCACAATAAGGTCACCCCAAAGCTTCTCCTCTCCAGGCTGAACAATGCCAGCCTTTCTCCAAACCAACACTTTCCTCATGCACTTTCTTCCACCCTTCATTCATTGTATTTCCAGGATGAACCCCCCATAAAGTCTCCTGTCCGTGTGAGCCCAGAATTCAAGAACTTGGCCTAGATTTCTTAACAGCAACCAAAAAAACAGGGCAGAGCCATATTCTAACAAATGCACCTCTGGAAAATGCAAATCTGATGATAGAGTAGCCGATAAAGATCTGACAACACTCAGTGTCTAAAAACTAAAGCCAGATATGAGTGTTCTGTGGAAAATAAGCACATTTTTCATAGTGAAAGGAATTAACCAATGGAAACAATACTTTGTGTTGTTTACTGGATTCCTCACCTCTAGAAATGCCATCATCAACACAGGAAGGGGTTTTTTCAGCTGATGTGCTCGGGCTCAGATGAGAATCAGTTCAAGGAAAACTCAGTTCAAGGAAACCCGAGAGATGACGTGATAGCTCGGACATCAGATGGTGAGATCAGGTGGGCCCCGTTTCTCTCTGAGCAGGAAAGGTCCCCAGCCAGCACTGGGGCTGTGTCTGAGCTTTGGCCTTTTATGGGGCGACAGTGACACAACCTACAACCCTTCAACAGGAACTTGTATTCAGGGAGCATTGCAATTATAAGTGAGGCAGAAATACCCCCTCACCCTTTCTTTTGCTGTTCTCTCCCCTGACACAGCACAGCTTCTCTGATCCCCTAAATTGTCCCTGCTTTTCTTACCAAATGGAGGCTCCGGTCAGGTGTGCAATTTAATGGAGCTCTGTTTGTGCAAAAGCCTGGAAAACCCTTCCATAAACTGTTCCTACCAAACACCCAAAGCGATGCCCGAACACGCAGCTCCCGTTGTTGCTCAAGATTTGATGTGTCATTAAAGACACCGCTGCTTAATCCTCATTCTTTCCATGCCTTGAAAAAACAATGACATTTCAAGAAAAAAGGGGGCAGGTTTTGTTTCTGGAAGTGTTTGTTCTCTTCGGTTTCCTGTTCGGTTTCATGGCAGTCTCACCCTTAATAGGTGCAATTTTGAGGCTGCGCAACCCTGCCTGCAGCGTCGGATTTCTGTGTTTGGGGTGTGTAATCACACAGTTCCAGCTCCGGCTGAACCACTGGGCAGGGGAGTGCTCCTGACACCGTACCAGGCTGGGACCACACGTGCAGAGGTTCCTCTTCCCGGAGCCAGATGCGTGATCAGCTCAGGAATGGGTGCAGGGCTTACACTCGTGGGCAAAATTGTAAGTGGGGTGATGCAAACCCCTGATTTTAAACCAAATCAGGCCTCCAGCAGCAAAACTCAGCACTTTGGTGCTCCAGCCTGGCAGGAGGTGTCCTGTGAGCTCAGGGCTGGATGAAGTTTTTGTGGGAGCAGTGGAGCTGTCAAGGGACACAAAGCTGCCCCAGAGGATGACCCGGGGCAGCCACCAACCATGTGAAATTCAGCAAGGGAAAGTACCAGATTCTGCACAGACACCAACCATGTGAAATTCAGCAAGGGAAAGCACCAGATTCTGCACAGACACCAACCATGTGAAAATCAGCAAGGGAAAGTGCCAGATTTTGCACAAACTCAGGAATGAGATGCTGGAAAGCAGTGCCATGGAAAGGGACCTGGGGGTCCTGGTTGATGGCAAGTTGGACACGAGGCAGCAGTGCCTTGGCAGCCAGGAGGGACATCCCTGTCCTGGGGACATCAGGCCCAGCATGGCCAGCCGGACCAAGGGGGATTGTCCAGCTGTGCTCTGGGCGGGGGCAGCCTCACTCTGGATATTGTGAGCAGTTTTGGGCAAAATATAAGAAAGACATTAAATTGTTAGAGAGTGTCCAAAGAAGTGCAGTGAAGATGGTGAAGGGCCTTGAGGGGAAGCCATGTGAGGAGCAGTTGGCCTGTTCAGCTGGAGAAAACTGAGGGGAGACCTCGCTGCTGTTACAGCTTCACCGTGAGGGACAGAGGAGGGGCAGGCAGTGATCACTTCTCTGTGATCAGTGACAGGACCCGAGGGAATGGCCTGAAGCTGTGTCTGGGGAGGTTTAGGTTGGATATCAGGAAAAAGCTCTTTGCCCAGAGGGTAGCTGGGCACTGAACAGCCCCAGGGAAGTCACAGCACCAAGGCTGACAGAACTCAAGGAGCATTTGGACAGTGCTCTCAGGCATATGATGTGACTCTGAGGGATGGTGCTGTGCAGGGCCAGGAGCTGGACTCGATGATCCCTGTGGGTCCTTTCCAACTCAGCCTGTTCTGTGATTCTGTCATGTGTGGAAACCCCCATCTCCACACCTCCTGTGAGTTACTCACCCTCCAGACACTCAGGGAATTTGCAGGTGCTGCCAGGAGCAGGCAGCTTGCCAGGTCCAGACCTTGGCTATGGCACCATTGCCCAACTCAAGAGCAGCCCCACCTGAACAGGCAACAATTAAGATATCTGATCCCAGATCAACCCCTCTGGTTTACTGATAGCAGGGACAAGAGGAGAAATACCAGGAGAGGTGGCACTCCCAGGTGAGCCCAGCTGCACATTCCTTGTGCTGGGGTCCAGCTGGACAGGGCAGAGCAGCCAGCAGAAGCCACAACACACACACAGAGGTGCTCTCTGCTTTCATCCTTGCACCAGCTTCCATGCAAAACAAGCAGCAGGAGCATCTGCGCTGCACTTTGAATCCAAACCCTGGCAAAAGGGTGCTGGATCATTTCTGTCACGAGATTGAGGGATGCAACAAGGTAAGAGGATTCCATGTCCCATAAAAAAATCTGCTTTTCTCCGAAATGAGCCGTGTGTGTCAACATCTCTCTCTGAATCAGGCCTAGACAGCCCCTGTGATCCATCACCCACAGACCCCTGTCAGCCGGGGATTCCAAAGGCTGATAAATCCCTCACGATAAGGGAATGAATTATAATCAGCTGCTGCTGTGAAGATTGGACACACATTTATTGCAGATGCATCTGCTGGGGCAGCTCACGACACGCCACAAGCTCTTCTAGTGGTGAAGCCCTGTTCTCTAAAAGCAAAATGGAGAGGGCAAGGAAATAAATAAAAAAAAAAAGCAGCTTGTGGATTGCATGGTCTGTTTCATTCCAGTTAAGGATCGCAAATCAAATGGATCCTCGAGTCACAAACCCTTCCTACAAAGCAAAGCAAAGGCAGATTTGCCTGTGCACTGATTCTCATTTCAGAGCTTCATCATTGAAAATTGCTGCCACTGTTTGAGGGGGACACTCCTGTGCTCTTCTCCTGGAGGCACACAGGCTGTGACAGTTCAGCACAAGAAATTTGACTGAAATAATGCTGAAGACAAATAAGAGGTCGTTTCAAGCCCTGTGAGTTAAAACATTGTGAAACAGGAGTATTTCACTATGAAACAGCAGGCAAAGGAACTGCCCAGAGCCGGGCCATAAATGTGATGTCTCAAGGAAAGTTACACAAATGGTTTGAACAACTTCAGAAAGGAAAAAACCCCAAACCATACACAAACTCTTTAGGAAACACACCTTTTTCCTGTCTCCATGTCTCTCACAAAGAGTACTAATCTTCTTTTACACCCACAGGACACACGGTTTAACCTGTGGGGGATTATGGTGGCTTTCCTTGTCGAAGTCATTTCTCAATGTGATACCTGGGGCAACAAAAAAACCTCCAGACAAGGGACTTTTCTTTGAAACCTGCCCTCAGGTGAAACCCGGCTGTGACTCAGCTCGCAGGCAGTCGGCTTAGGTGGAAGCCAAGAACATCCAGAGGTGTCAACCAGAGGTGACCAGAAACCAAGGTCATAAACACACCAGAAACATTTTTTGTCGTGGAAAGGAAACTAAAAACCTCCCAAGCCTTTCCAAAGCTACCTGTGAGTCTGCTTCCCAAAAGCATTGCTGGCACAAACAAGCCCAGCTTCAGCCCAGCTGGATCAGCCTCCCTGACCCTGGAAAAGCTCCTTCCACTTTCTTCCAAGCACCTCCCTGCGAGAGTCCTTGCATGGGCACGGTGGAGGACAAAGCTGAAACTCTTCCCAGACTGCCCGAGAGAAGAGCTGCTCAGTCAAGAAAAACCATTAACAAATGTCAAGCTGTGGGGAGTGCAGGCGAGGGGGAGAGCAACAATGAGAGCCTGAGCTTTTATAGTTTTTTCCTGCATGCAATTTGTGGGAATTGATCTTACCAGGAGTTGCTTCCACATAGCGTGATGTGACCTTGCAGTTAGAAATGTATGATTTTAGGAGGGAAATGGTGTTTTGTTTTGTTGTGTTATTTTTTTTAATCAGTGGTTACTCTAGCAGTAAAAGGATCTTACAGAGCTCAGAAAAAAATCTGTGAAAATAATGAAGTCTAAAGAAAAAGAGGCAGGCGTCTTTCTTCTGCAGACTCCAGCTCGTCGTACTTTCGCAGACCCGAGCAGAAGAGAGGAAAAATGTTCCTGCATTTTTAGTGCTCGGTGGCTCCTGTTGACACATGAGTTAGGGGTAAAATGTTCTGTGCTGTTCAGCTGCAGCAGCTCCCTGCAGATCTGATACTAAACTGTCGCGGGGCAGAGTTGAATTCCCGGTCAGGACATCCTATTTTGCTTTTGATTAACTTCTGGTTTTGCTTTTCATGTGATGCCCATTAAACCGTTGGGTTTGCAGACTGAAGCAGCGTTTTAGGCTGATGAACCCTTCCAGCAGCCATTTAGTAAAACCCTTGACATTCCCAGCTGAATTATCCTGATGCCAAGAAATCCAGAAAACAGTCCAGGGACAGATTTCCAAGCCTTTCATGTCTGGGTTGTCAGTAGGAATGTACGACTTGAGATCTGTGGGCTGCTTGGTGTATGCTCTCTTACTAGAATTTCAAATAATATCACAGAGAAACAACAATAAACTCAACTTAGAAAATATCCAGGGCTGGGAAGAAGTTGTCCCAGCACTCCTGCTGCAAACTGGCTTTGGATCTCAGTGTTTTGATGGAGCAGAAGTGCATTTTTTCCTGGCTGATTTAAATAAAGGGAAGTTTGTGTGCATTCATTCCTGTGCCCACGCTCGCTTCCCTTCAGTCCCTTATTCCCTGCGGGGCTGAATCCCCTCATTCCTGAGGGGACGTGCTGCTGTCTGCACCAAATCCCTCCCTATCAGACACAAGCAGAGCCAAATGGGTCCTTTCAGTGACCCCTGGGTTTGTGATGATGCAGCAGAGTGATGGGGGAGCAAATCAGGAGCACATTCCTTGAGAGTCTCTTTTGCACTCATTCCACAAATACATCACGGAGATAAACTGCTGTGGATAAACTTCTGATTCTGGAGAAGTGGCTAAGGCAGAACACAAAATTTTTTTTTGCAGAGTCTGGGGGAAATGTGTTGTTTTGTAAGGGAACTCCAGTAATTCCAATTATTCCCATTGCAGCTCACCCTGAGTGCAGCTCCTGGAGATACAACAACTTATGTTTCACTCAGGCTTTGTGAACTCCGAGTATTTCAGCTTTCCAGATGGAAATGCACCACCTAATCAGGATGAAATTTTGGGATGGGATGGTGTTTCCGTGCTGGCAGCACTCCAGGCAGCACCAGTCCCCTGCACACTGCACTGACAGAAGTCTGGGTAAATGGGTGTGGAAAATTGGGATGAATTTCCTACATGCTGCCCATCAGCTGAAGGTTTAAGCCCTGTACTGGTCAGGAGATGCAAGATTTGACAATGCTCTCGAGCATTATCAGACCCTGCAATCAGATCTTTTATTTTGGTGACTAAACAGATGATTCCTGACCTAAATTTGGTGCTGCTGCTAGCACTGACCCTAAATAACTTTGGGGCACAATTTAGCAGGTAGAGCACTTCAGAGACTGTTCCCAAAAGATGGATTGCACAAGGCCACCTCGTTTTGGGTGGGGAGGCAGTTCAGCAGGGACTGATCTGTCCCTTATGGTGTCAGTGCTTTGCAATATCCCTGGTCACGTTTAATTCACCAATATGGGCTCAGTCTGTGCTGCTCCTCTGTTAAAACAGGCTGAGAACTGAGTTCAGTTCTTCCACCCATTTGGTGCCAGTGTGGAACACGAAGCACCCTGTGGTCCTGGGGGGAGAAGAGATAAACGTTTGTGGCAACTGAGTTGGCACAGTTGATTCCCCAAAGTCTCAGCGAAGCCACTGGAAAAAAGAAAATTTTCCATGCTGCCGAAAAAAACTGTAATCTGGCGCAGAAATCCAACCAACCTACAAGGTCCTACAGTACAGGGATAACTTCTTCCTCTCCTTTTTTTTTTTTAATTGAAATCAGACTTTTTTTCATTTAACCGTTTCAGAAGGGTGAGTAAACACAAAGACTGAATATTTAACAGAATTAATGAGCGTATCTAACAGCCTTGGAAAAAAATAGAGAGAGTATGTTTGAACATACATATATATGAACAACTTTTAAATTTATGTGTGGCTAACTGTGGCCTTTCAGTGCCAGAAGGGAGCCTGTAAGAAAGATGGGGAGAGACAAATTCCAAGGGCTGGAGGGACAGGACACAGGGAATGGTGTCAAACTGCCAGAGGGCAGGGCTGGATGGGATATTAGGAAAAAAATTGTTCCCTGGGAGGGTGGGGAGGCCCTGTCACAGGGTGCCCAGAGCAGCTGTGGCTGCCCCTGGATCCCTGGCAGTGCCCAAGGCCAGGCTGGACATTGGGGCTGGGAGCAGCCTGGGACAGTGGGAGGTGTCCCTGCCCATGGCACTGGCTGATCTTTAAGGTCCCTTCCAGCCCAACCCAACCTCCTTTGGCAAAGAAGGCACCCCAGGGCCTGGGAGCCCCCATTCCACAGGAGCAAAGGGCTGCCTGGTGAGGAGCTGGAGCCAGAGTTTGGGCCAGGGGAGGGTCCCCCATAGCCAAAGGCACCGTAGAAGCCCGGGGAGACCGGAGAGCTGCAGTTGTGGCCCTGCCATGGAGTTTGAACCCCTGCTGCTCCGGTGGCCCCGCTCTGCAGCAGGCAGATAATGTTTAGGACTTAATAGCTGCCAATAACCTTTTATTGTCTGCAGAGTGTTTTCAGAAGGAGCTGGTTTGGATCGAGGATAATCTTTCCGGGAAAAGCGGCCCATTTCAGCAATTATCTCTGACACTTAAATCAGCTCTCAACTTACCTGAAAGCCACGATGGAGGAACAAGCCTCTGCAAGCTGAAGCCTCTCTGAAGCTCGAAGCCTCTCTCTTGCCCTCTAAGAACAGCATGCATGCCTCCTGGTCAGCATTCCCTGGAGCTGGGAGCATGCACAGGGGCCTGCAGAAGCAGTGTGTGTGTGCACCTGCACCTTTGCCATCCTATCTGCTCAGATAAGCTTTGGAAAGTTGTTAAAATCCAACAAAACTCATTACAGGCTGCTGGGAATGTCCAGAATTGGTTTGATTTTTTAGTTTGCAGTGGGGCAGGAGGCAGGAGCCCAGCAAGGGAGACTCCCAGGACCGAGCTCCTGCAGAGAGCTGGCCAGGCCCAGACTGACCCCTTGGGCACCAGGGGTGGTGTCCCCTCTCCTGCTGTGCCCGTGGCCTGGGGGCTGAGCCTCAGGCTTCTCCTGCTGCCCTGTAGTGCCTGAGAAGAGGATGGAGGGGTACAAAAGCTTCCAGTGCCCACTGGAAACCCTTCCTGCCAGGTCCCCAGGGTGGGATCTCTGCCCCCTGAGCGTCTCCTGTGACAACACCCACAGATCACACAAGGAAAGCACTGGAATGGGAAGGAGTTCAATCTCCCTGCAGCTGGCTGAGTTTGCTCATTGAAGACTTGTAGAATCATAGAATGGTTTGGGTTGGAAGGGACCCTAAAAATCCTGCTTGTGTCCCTTCTTGGAACAAGAAAATCTTTAAGGTCCTTTCCAACCCAAAGAAAGAAGGAAGGCACCCAAATGAAGTTGGCCTTCAGCTCCAGTTTTGTAGGATCCGTGGAAATATCTAGGACTGGCCAGGCTTTGAAAGGAGGATTGACACCACGAGGTCACTCCAGCAGAGCTGTTCCCTCACATTTTCCCAAACAACCCCAAGAAGGTGACCAAGCCTGTGTTGGTTTGGGTACAATCAGACACTCTTGGTCTCGATGGCCTCGCTGCAGGACTCTGCAGCCACTCAAACCCAGCCTCGTGTCAAAGCCCCTTTGTGCTCCCCACAGCCAGGACTTGCTGTGTGCCACCCGTGTGCCACAGGCACAGCT
Organism: Pomatostomus ruficeps; assembly: GCA_013400735.1. Classification (NCBI taxonomy): domain Eukaryota; kingdom Metazoa; phylum Chordata; class Aves; order Passeriformes; family Timaliidae; genus Pomatostomus; species Pomatostomus ruficeps. Next base: position 81,656 of record VYZT01053478.1, read on the forward strand.
CCCGAAGTTGGGAATCTTCCCTTGCTGCCAGGACACCAAGGAGTTGCTCACGGGATGAGCGACCACCCCTGCCAGGGGGAGCAGGGGACACGCAGAGGGTGGCAGCTGGAGCCAGATCCCTTCACAAGGTGGCAGTTCCTGAGGCAGAGCCTTTTTGCAGATGCAGAAAGTAAAGGCCGGGGTGTGTCAGCTTTTACAGCACTCCCTGGCTTTCACAAATCTGTTTTATGAGTCGCCTCCGAAGTGAGGCTTTACACCTGAGGTCCTGACCTGTGAGTAAACCCAGGCCAGGGAGCAGCCTTGTCCTCAGAGGTGCTTGGGAGCACAGAGCAGGTCGGCTTCCCATTTCTCTGTCTGGGGGAGCAAAGGTTCCAGTGGTGGGAGAGGCAGCAGCCCTCATTCATCACCTGAATCATACCCCGATCACCGTCTGGGCCCTTATCTGCAGCCACCCGCACCCAGCCAGCTCGCTGCCTCTTTGAACGCTCCTCCTGGACACACCTGGGAGGTCCAGCTGGGAGCAGGTGTAGAGAGAGGCTGGGTCATCCCCTCCAAGGCAGGATCTGGGCAAAGAGCGGGACTGAGCAGAGGGAGTGGGGTCCCAGAGCTGCACAGTCCCCAGTCCCCTTCTGCTCCACATCCTGGGGCTTCCAGGACCTGCAGCAGTGCAACAATCCATCAATTCTGATAAGGTGTGGGGGGCACTGCAGAAAGCAGCACGAGAGCTGCCCAAGCCAGCCTTTAGCTGCTGTCAGCACCCGTGTGTTGCCTGGGTAGGATGATGTTTTATTGTCAAGCATTAGCAGCTATCAGCAGAGCTTTGGCTTTTCTCGATGTTTATTTACAAGCTGGAGAAAGTTTTTCAATGCAGTTGGGAAGGATGTGGGCAGGTTTCTTGCTGAGGCAAAAAAAGAGTAAGAACGAGATCTGGTGGCAAAATTGAACAACAGTCAAGAGAAGGAGAAAGAGAGGGGTTAGGAAAAAAAAAACCCACAAGCCAGAGGAGCCCCATGCCAGCAGAGAGCTGATTTCATCCATGCTGGTGGCGTGGGCTCCGTGTGGGTGCAGCTCCTGGCCGAGCGCCCGGCAGCGTGGGAGGTGTGCTCGGTGCAAGGGTTCAGGGCTGCCAGACGAGCCGTGTCACCCACACAGGGGACTTTGTCCTTTCAGCCTCGGGGGTGTCCTGGCTGAGCCCTCACAAAGCAAAATCCAGGAATCTGCCAGCACAGCTCGCCCTGACACGGAGCGATGTCACTCTCAGGACAGAAGTGTCCCAGGGCACACAGGAGGGCTGGGGCAGCCTCAGGGGTGGCCGGAGGCAACAGAAAGTGGCTGCAGGAGAGGGACAGTAATTTTGGGAGTGAGGTTCAGAGGGATTCACACCCAGCAGGGCTCACCAGCGGTGTATTTACAAAGCCACACACAAGCACTGTAACCTTGGCCTGGGCTGGTGGGACAGGAGCCAGCACAGCTCTGAGCCCTCCTGGGCTGTCCAGAGGCTCAGATTCACCCAGCAGCTCCTGGGCTGGGCTGGCTGGACTGGAACAACCCTGCAGCCCTGGCAGGGCTGTCAGCTCCGTGCTGGTCCGACGCAGCCAGGGAGGATGAGCTGAGAGCTCCAAATTCTGCCTGATGTTTTGTACCAACAAAACCTGGGGGACAAACCTCCTGTCACCTCTGCCACAGAGAACACTGAGCTCAGATGTCGCTGATCATGACAAGGAATACAGAAATCCCTTCTACGCCGTTTCTGGGTCTGAAGGAGGTGAAACTGTGACCTGACACGCTCTGCACATCTCACAGGGGCTGTGTCCTGTCATTCCCTTCTCTGGAGATTCGCTGTCCCCCAAGGGGCCTGCGGGAATGCTCAGGGCTCTCCACACGTCAGAAGCAAAGTGCTCTCACCAGAGCCAGGGCAGCATTTCCAGCTGCCCAAACCAAACTCTTTGTGTAATATCCAAGGCCAGGCCATGGTAATGGGGTCATCAAACCCCTTATCCACAGCTGGGAAAGCGCTGGAATGGGAAGGAGTTAAATCTCCCTGCTGCTGGCTGAGGTTGCTCATCGAAGAGATGTAGAATCGTAGAATAGTTTGGGTTGGAAGAGACCCTAACGATCCTGCCCATGTCCATTCCTATTGGAACAAAATAATCTTTAAAGTCCCTTCCAGCCCAAAGCATTCTGTGATCCTGTGAAATCTGGGGATCCAAGAGGGATCCTCAAAAACATCTCAAACTCTTCTCCCTTCAGGATGGAAAAGAAATAAAAGAGAAGTTGCCACTCTCTTATTCTGCCCTGAACCATGGTTAAATTCTTGGGAAGAGTGTCACAGCACAGAAGGAAAAAAATCCTTGGTTTCAGTAGTAGTTTTTGGTCTCTGTGCAGTTCTGTTGTTCTGGTGAACACGAAGAGAGGTCCTGGGAAGTGCTGCAGTTCAGGGATGTCTTCAGGTAACCTGTGGCTAAATTGTGAGGGGATGGGGGGGGTTTCTTTGGGTTTTTTTGGTTTGGTTTTTTTTTCTTGGGTTTTTTTGGTTTTTGGTTTTGGGGTTTTTGTTTGTTTGTTTGTTTGTTTGTTTGTGTTTGGTTTTTTTGGGTTTTTTATTTGTTTTTTAATCTTTTAGAAATAGGCTCTGAAAGGAAAAATGTCTGAAACTCCTGCATTGCTCCTGAAGACTGCGCAGACAGAAGAGTTCTCCCTGCAGCATCCATGTGTGTAGCTCCTAAGGGACACGGTACTATATATCTGTAATTTTTTAAAGGAAGCTGCTGCCTGAAAAGCCCACGGTCCTTTTCTGGGAAGGTCTTCACTCAGGGTATATCGCCACTGGGGCAAAATAGCTGCTTCTTCAGTTTCTTCTCCCACATTCCCAGGAGCGGGAGACGTGTAGGATTTCAATAGTTGTAGTTAAAAATGGAATTTGTACTTCTAAGTTAGGGTGAGTAGTGGTAAGTGTCTAGATTTTCAGATGGCGAAACTCCAGCCATCTCCTCCTCCCACCCAGTGCTGAGCTCCCAAATCCTTCAGCACCAGATCCCCAGCACTGGCCCTGATTTTCAGACATGTCCATAAAAGCCCAAAGCGAGCCTGACATCTTCCTTCAGCTGCTGCGAGGGGCTTAACAGAAAGGCTCCAGTTAAAAATTAAAAATAAAAGTGCCTGGCCTCCAAAACCTCCACTGCTAAAAGAGTTTGCCACCACTCCTCAGCTGCATTCCTGGGCACATTTAATGACAGTTTGCTCTGCTCTACATGCATGGGTAATATATAATCCTCGTGCCACCTCTTGCTTGGAGTTCTTCGTGACTGGAGGCATTTTTTTATTTCCCTTCTAGCTTTTGATCTCGGGTAGACTGTTATTCCTGTAGTAGCAAAGCTGTTTGTCCTTTTAAGCAAGCGTGTGGTAATCCACAAAATCCATGGTTCGTAATGAAATTGGCTTCAGTCTGCAGGAGTTTAATGGTTGTCTCAGCCCAAGACAACTGGCAGTTCTGGCAGGGAGCTCTGCAGCCCCTCCTTGAAGTCATAACATCCAAAGTGTTGGGCAAACTGGGCAGCCGATGATAACCCGTATAAAACATGATATATGGCACCGCTCGGGTAAATCAGAGAGGGCTTTAATTTGAGCATGTTTAGCAGCAGTGGTTGTTTTGACTGTGCTGGTTGTAAAATTAATATTACAACTGGACCCGACTCTTAGAGATCTTTCAAGACCACCAGCCATGCTGTGCACTCCAGAGGCCAAGGCACATGGAAAAAGCAGTGTATTTATCTTGATGCTCTCCAGTCACAGGACAGAAGTGTTCACATCAAGGCTGCACAGGGAGCTGTAACATTTTTAAACCTTTTTTTTTTCCCTAACATGATGTATAAGTTTTTCCTGTATCATATACTTGCTATTGCAATATATTTATATCTTTGTATTTAAACAAAAAGTCATGCTGGCACTACAAAAGTTAGGCTGACGCCCTTCTAGGCAAACACAATCCCTTCATCATGCACAGCCTTAAATGCACTTGCTGTGCCCTTAGCACTCTGTTAAATGCACATTTCAGTGCCATTATTTCCAGCCCAGAGTCCCGAGGTGTTTTACTAAACCTGCTGTGCAAGGGAGCCACCTGCTCACCCCAACCTGCACCAAAAACCTGATTCAGGAACCATCACAGAATCACGGTTTATAAATGATGGGTGGTCAAGGCATTATTTTTACTTGCAGGAGGAAAGAAATATCTGTTTGTAGCTGTTGCTGAGCATGCACAGCTTGCTGGGCTTGGTGAGTGAAGCCGAGCCAGTCCTTTGTTTCTTTGATCCGTTAAAGCCTGGGCCTGTTTCCTTCTGTCGGAGCAACATCACAAGGAGCAGCGTTCAAAGCAAAGTTTGTTTTCTCACCCCTTGTTTATGCTCTGGCTTTCTCAAGGATGTTCCTGTTGGTTTGAAATTTCCCAGGATTAATTTTAGCTTGCAAGTGATTTATTTTGATTTTTTTTTTGTTTTCTTGGAAAGCCATAACCAGAGAGCGCCCGGGCGGGTACTCTTGGCACTCTAAGAACGGACACTGTGTCCCTTTAAAAGCAAAAAAAATGACAAGTGGCCTTTGTCTTCAGCTGCCCCAAGGGAAAAAAATAGCCTGGCCTTAAATAAGCTTGGAGGAAATAAAAAAAGACCTGCCAGAAGGGCTAAAGGGAGACTTGGGAAGAAGAGGAGAAAGAGTATGTGTATTGAAAATATCCTTGCACAAAGAGTTTCATGTTTTGGGTGCTTATCTACGTTTTTCTCAGATTTAGCTAAAGATGGAGGCAGCAAATTTTGTGTCCAGCACAACAAAAAATCAGGATTTCTTGCGGTGATTCTTCTCCTGAGTGGGACAAGCTTGGCCTGAAGGTAGAAATGCCCACATGCATCTCCTCGAGGCTTTGAAAACACCCAAAAATCCGTGAGCAAACACAAAAATTTGCCCAAACACCGCTACTTTGGGCATTTTCAGCTTCCTGCAAAAGAGCTTTCATCTGGATAGCCCTGATTGGTCCATGTCTGTGCTAGACCCAGGTGGCCAGAACTGATTTTTGTTGCCAGTTGCAAATTCACCACCCAAATCAGGGAGAAATGTCAGTGCTGCCAGGAGGCACCGGGAGACTCCCCCTTTACCAGGAGCACCTCAGGTCTGGCTGTTTCACCCACAGCACCACATGGGGGGATGTTTTCCTTTCACGGTGAAGGATTTTTGCCCTCCACTGATTTTTCTGGATGGAATCGCCTTTTTTTCCTTGGGCGTGTTCACCTGGAGCACTGAACCCAAAGGAAATCTCCACCTCCGGGCAGCCAGCAGTGGGGCTTTTTAGGTCGTCACCATTTAGAATTTTTTTAAATCATCCTGGGGCCTCCTCTGGGCTCTCTCCAGCAGCTCCACGTCCTCCCTGGGCTGGGATCCTGGGGCAGCTCTGCAGGTGGAGTCTCACCTGAGCACAGGGGCACAGGGGCAGAATTCCCTCTCCTGGCCTGCTGGCCACGCTTCTTCCACTCTTTTTTCACAGCTCAGGGGAGCAAACAGCAAAAACCAGCAGAGTTTCCTGTCTTTTGGATGCTGCAGCCTCCCCATCCCCACGGCTTTCTAGCAAGGCAGCGTGGTGAAGAAAATGACAAAGGGAAATGTGTTGCCTTTTCCAGGTGATTTCCACCTTTTTCCTATGAAACCCTGCGGTTCCTGCCTCTTCCCTTGGTCTTGGATCGTGTGTGGGCACCCAGACCTCAACCCAGGGAGGAGATGTCCCTGCCGAGGTGTCCTGGCTCTCCTCCACCCCTGTGGGAAGCGCTCCCGTGGACGCAGCTCCCTGTGAGGTAATTAGAGCCTTTAATTCCCGAAGATTATATATTTCAGCCATCCACGGAGGGGAGGAAGCTCGCTCTTCCTCCTAGCACTCCACCCAGGAGCAGTTTATCTCCATCCAGATAGGGCTGGAGAGGCACTTGAGCCCTTTGTAAACTCGAGCAGATCAGATAAAGGTGATTTAAGGCAGAGCAGGGCACAAGAGTTGCCTCAGCCCGGGGTTAGAAAGGTCTCCCATGCCACTGGTGGCACCGCCACATCTTCTGGAGATCTTTCAAAAAACACTCCCAGCAAATGCTGCTCAAAAATCCGGGCTAAGCAGATGATGCTGATACAACAAATATGTTATGACATAGCTTTTTTTTTCCCTTTAATTTACTTAGGCACACAAATAGCTTTGTTAATTGCCATTCCTTTCGAAACACTGGGAGATGTAAACAGTGTCTGCCAGAAGAGTGGGGAAAGAAATCTGAATTTCTGTGGTGACCAGAGGGACCATGTCTCAGCAAACACCACTTAGACAGGGCTCTACAGTGGAAAATTCTCTGGGATTGGCTTTATTTTTTAACAGCTTGATCTTATCATGAGCTCTCAGGCCCATGAAATGTGCCATACCCACAAGTCCTAGCATTATGGGGTGGCAGAAGAAAGTTAAGATTTTGTTAAAACCAAAAAGAGAGCATGGGGAGAAGAAAAATTTGGTTTCACACAAGGTCTCCGGGAAGCAAAAAAGCGCAAACAAAACTCCAGCTCTGCCCAGCTTCGGGCTGCCTGTGCCAGCTGTGTGGGGCTGGCTGAAGGTGACATGTGGGGACGGGGTGCTGAGAACCCCACGTAGACAGACCAGAGTAACACCAGGAAAGCAGAGGGCCCATCAAAGCTGCTCCTTGGGTGGGGCTGAGATGATGGCGAGGAGGAGCCCAGGCCCTGCCCACAGGAGCTACTGAGGAGTCCCCACCTGGATTTCGAACACTGGTGCGGAAGGATCAGCCAAATGCTGTCAGCATCACAGGGTTTATCCCAAAAGGAATACCTGCACTCCACCTGGCCCTGCTGATACACCCAGGGCCCTGCTCTGGCTGGGGGGGAGGTTGACCAGAGGACCCCAGAGGTCCTTTCCAGCCTGAGTGACCTCACAGCGCTGCCTGCCAGGCCTCCAACCCAGCCCTCGTGACCTCTGCTGCAGCAAGGGAGAGGCCACAAGCACCCCCAGGGACATTCTGCTGCCCTCCCTGCCTCGTTAGCACACCCTGTTTGGGGCGATACCCAACCCTTTCCCACTGAATCTCAACTGAACTGGGAGTTGCAATCCCGGGATGCTCCTCCCGATGAAGCAAGGTAGCCTCACACGGCTCCCGGGGCGCGGCCGGCTGCTCCCTGCCTTTTTCCCTCCTAGGATTGCTCTGTTTGTCCCTGTCCCTGATGGCCGTGAGTAAGGCTGCTGCTGCTGCAATTCCCGGGCAGCGCACACGACAGCCCTCACAGATACGTGTTTTTCCCTCCCGGTGCACAGCGTGTCACATCTGTCTAAGCGACACAATTGGTTTGTGAGTCAGCATGGGAGGCAGAGGTCATGTCCAGCTCATGCTTTGAATCCTCACCTGGCTCCATCACCTATTCCCTCCCGGAGTCTGATCTCCCCACCTCCTTTTCCTCTTGGCATCACTTCCCGTGTGCAACAAACACCAACACCAGCATGCCTGTGACCTTGCTGACTCTGACCTGAGTTTTCCATTCTTTCTGGATTTTTTTTCTTTTTTTGCTGTTGTTTTCCATGGTAAATTAATTCAAACTTTCTGGAATCAGTAAGAAGTCTAGATTGCTGTCAGAACATTGGTTTCCCAGAGAAGCTCTGGACTCCCCATTCCTGGAGGTGTTCAAGGCCAGGCTGGATGGGGCTCTGAGCAATCTCAGTGGAAGGTATCCCTGTTCGTGGCAGGGGAATTGGAATGAGATGATCCTTAAGGTCCCTTCCAACACAAACTATTCTATGATTTCATGTTTTTCAGTTTTAATGAATTTTTCACAGCCTGAAGAAAATGTCTTCACTCATTAATCTGTGACTTGTCTCTGCCAAATGAAGAAATTGAGGGTAAATGGATTTTCTAACAGGGCAATATGAAGTTTGCCCACCTCTCCTGTATGCCAAACATACAAAAATTAGAAAAACACCCTGATTCATGATGTAAAGAAATGTTGCAGGGAAAAGTTACCAGAATCCGAGATTCCAAGAGGAGAGGACACGCTCAGTGCAGCCCCTCCCTGCGTCACTCAGAGCACAGGTTCTGGCACTGCTCTGTCTCCCCTGTCGCTGCCATCGCTGAGCCATTGCAGCTCTTGCACAACCCCCACATGTCGCCCAACCCGCTGCCCTTCGGCCAAAGCTCCTGTGGTGTTTCTCGTACTCCTTGTTTTGTGTTTCTCTCCCTGTATTTCTGCTTAGGTCTTAAACTTTTACAGAATCCCAAATTCCCTGAGGCTGGAAAAGCCCTCCAAGATCATCACGTCCTGGCTGTGCACAATGCCCACCTTGTCCCCAACCCAGAGCTCTGAGTGCCACGTCCAGGTGACACCTGCAGGGATGGGGACTCGAAAGCTCCCTGGGCAGCCCCTGCCAAGGCCTGAGCGCCCTTTCCAGGCAGAAATTCCTGCTGCTGTCCAAGCTGAGCCTCCCCTGGCCCAGCCTGAGGCCGTTCCCTGTGCTCCTGTCCCTGTGCCCTGGGAGCAGAGCCCGACCCCCCCGGCTGCCCCCTCCTGTCAGGGAGTTGTGCAGAGCCAGAAGGGCCCCCTGAGCCTCCTTTGCTCCAGGCTGAGCCCCTTGCCCAGCTCCCTCAGCCATTCCTCCCTAAACGAAGAATGATCTACCCTCTAGACCCTTGCCCAGCTTTTGGAGTCACCCTTACTCACATCAGTCATTTTTCTTTCTACATTTCCTGGCTTTTTTGGTCTGTTTGTCCACAGTGTTGTGTAGGAATTATTATTATTTCTTGCTTGCTACCACAACTGGAAATCCCTATTTTATCTTACCACTTTAAACTTGGGCTACTGCGAATTCCTTCTTTATTTTTATGATCCTACATCTGCCTAAACCTCAAGGAATCTGGATTATTCAGAGTTATTAGGTGTCATTAAATCTAATTTTAATCGATTCTCTTCCTTTTTGTTCGGACTTCTAGAGGACATGCACAGAAAAATTAGCTATGCAACCAGTTTCTGTTTAGTCACAGGTGTGTACAGTTTGACACCATTTGAATCTAAACCTGCAACATAAACCAACCGTGCTGGTCCTGTGGGTGGATTCCCACTCACAAAACCAACTTTTAGAGGAGGTTGAGTAAAGGCACCAAGTCACTGTAATGAATAAACAAATACACCTTGGAATTTCACTCAAGGGGACTTTCTAAGGGAAAATTCTTTTCCTGAGTCACATTCTGATCTCTCTGCTACAGCCCTTGAAGGCAAATAAAAATCAGGAAATCCAGCCTTTCTGACAGCAGGTGCCATGTCCTCCCCACTGATGGGGCTGGAAAAGGGGCCCCCATAAAAATGCATTTCGGTGTTGCCATAATATAATTATCTTTTGATAGAAAGAGGCAGATTCTCGATTCGGGAAAACATTATCCCAGCTGAGCCTGACAGGGGACATTCGGTGGATGTTTTTTGATCTCATTTCTCAGGCATTTCTGGCCACTGTTGGAACAAATTGAGTGACCCCTGCAGCAAATTCACCAGGGAAAGGAGCAAATCTTGCCCTAGGAGGATGTGGCCTCCTTCCATTGCTTTTGAAGGGAGCCTGGAGGAGATGAGCTGGACACCCTCGTGGTGTGAATGTCTGAATCTCCCCTCTTGTCCAAAAACAGGTGGCCATAAAGGCCCTGGGAGAGTTTGCTTGGAGAAATTGTGGATGCTACATCCCTGGAAGTGTCCCAGGCCAGGTTGGACAGGGCTTGGAGCAGCCTGGGATAGCAGAAGCTGTCCCTGCCATGGCATGGAGTGGGAATCAGATGATCTTTAAGGTGCCTTCCAACCCAAACGATTCTGTGATCCTCCAGGAAAAGACCTGAATGCACACGAGTTTTGTGTCAGCTATTATTTTTTCCTCTGTAGTTACGTATTTTGCTCATTTTAGGAATGCAGGGCTGAAACCAAGGCCTGTTATTTTTTTTACTGCAGGCACCGAAGGCAGCCTGAAGTTCTCCTCTTTTTAGAGCCAATATTTTCGGCATATGGAGGGAAAAGCTGCCAAGGGAAGGGAACATTCGCGGAGCTGCCTCTCTGAATGGGCTGACAAACACCTCCAGGCCCTCATTCCTCACCTCCCGGGGCCAGAGCATTCCCGAGGCCAAGGAAGCCACGTGGCCAGGGAAGGAAGGTGAGCCCAAGGTTGGCTCTGTCAGTCGTGCCAGCAGCACTCACACAATTATCTGGCTCAGGTTTTGAAACCTCTGCTCAGCGCTGATGATTCAGCAGCTGATTGCTGCTCATTTACTGGAAACTGCTTCTCCTCCTCGCTCAGGAGGAAAAACAACTGGGAAAAGCTTCTATCGCTCAGTGTTACAGTAGATGAGACCACTATGGTTGATTGCAAACTTACAAAGAAAAAAGCATGAACTGGAAAGCTCCAAGCTCAAAGCATCTTTTTTTTACTTTCATTTTTTTTTACTTTCAAGAACCATTTAATTTCCACATTAATATAATGCTCCTGTTATTTGCTTTCTGTTTTTGTGCCTCTGGGTGTGCAGTTCCCATTTTTCTCTGATCTCATCAAGACTAGAAACTTCACAGTATGTATAGCCCACCCCACAGACACGAACACACAGAAAATTTCTTCCTATAATTGGGAACTGAGCACCACAGGGGGAAAAAAAGATGCACTTTTGCAAGATCCAAGAGAATTCTCAAGAGCTCCTGTTGCACCTGGCGTCTCAGCCAACGTGTCAAGGATTAATGTGAGACCCTCCAGAGCAAAAAGCATGAGCAGCTGGCACCTGTGGAAACAATTTTGAACTGGAGCTGCCACACAGTGGAGTACCACAGCCCATGGGAGTGCAGGAATATGCAGAGTCCAGTCCTGAGTTTGACTAAATGTCATTTCAGATGGTCACAACCCTGGGGCTGCTGCTTCAGCCATCAGCTCCTGGCAGTACCACACCGAAGAGCAGTGGTTTGATCTAAAACCTTCACTGCAATATTTGGATGCATCACCCATCCACTGAAAGCCTGATACCTGCCAGGAAAGCCTGTCCAGAACATTTGACACAATTTGCTTTTTGGGGACTCAACCAGTGGCTGGGAGCTCTGGGTGTCATTTTGCAGGAGCGTTTTCCAGGTTATAGCCATGGATGTTCATTGTTCCATGTCACTGCAGTGACTTCAGAGTAGCCCAAAGCCCATTTGCTAGCTCAGACACAAAAGTGTAGATAATATTTAGCAAAAATCCTGCTCTTTCAAGGCTTTCTGGCCAGGTCACCTGAGTTCAGGCAGCAGCCACGAGGTACAAACATCTTTCACTGGAGCTGGGAAAACTTAGAGCAGCTATCCCAGCCTGATCCCCGCTTGCTCTGTCACCTGCAGTGACATCCTGTGCCTGACAGCGATGTCCTGGAGGATGACACAGCGCCAAGAAGGGCCCAGCCACTACAGCTGATGGAAATCAGCCTCTCTGCCAGGGCGGCGTCTCGGGGCTTGGTTTGATTTTGCTCCCCTCCCCAGCCCTGCCTCCTGCGCTCACGTTTCCATTCACACAGCAGAGCAAGGCCTGGGCTGCTCATCACAACATCCTGCTCTGCTCAGAGCCTTCCTCACGTTTGCCACCCCAGCAGCGCTGCCTACCAGCAAAGGGTGGACGGGCATTGCAACATTTCTCCCGAGCAAGCACGTGCCTAAAAATCTTCCACTCCACAGGGGCTGTCCGTGTAAGCTGCCTGGTTCGGTGACACTCGAGGCCACATCCTGCTGCAGGTGGTGTGAGGTGTTTTTATCAGCTGTGTAATGGTGGCTAATGAAGAATTAACCAGTGGGAGTTGCACCAGAGCAGTCCCACTCAGGTGATCTCATCTTGGCGAAGGGAACATCCCTGAGTTACACTGGGATCACCCATAGCCACTCTCGGCCTGTGCCTCTCAGTCCCTGTTACCAAGGCCCAGGAACATGTAGTTGCCCTCAGCTCAGTCCTTCCAGGCTGAGGGAAGCTTTAGTGCCACAGTTTGGCACGGCAGGTGGAGAGGACAACCATGGGAATACCATCCTGCAGCATCTCCATGGGCTCAGTCACGGGTTCCACAGCTTCAGCCCAACATTATTCACACATTCCTAAAAAAAAAGTTGATTCCGCAATATATAGAGAACAAATCCCTGCTTGTTTTGTTTTCTTCCCTTCCCATGTAATTTATATTCTGAAATACTGTCACACATTCAGTAGGTGCAATAACAGCAGTGGTTTGTGTCTGAATCCTCATCTGCTTTTCCATATTTCCCCCAGTGTCCTCACAATTGCAGAAATCCTCTCTGGCCAGATGTATCCCATCCCCACATAAACTTAATGGAATTGGAGAGGTATTTTTAAAAATACCGGTTTTCTCCTGGTAGGGACAGTGGTCTGGAGGCTTCCTTTATATATTATATTTATTATTCCTGATAAATTTTGAACCTCTTGGAAATCTGTTTGCATGTTCTCAGTGGATTCTCCTCGTGCAAGCTCAGGAACCAGGCGGCTTTTGGGATGCAGTTTGTGAGTTTCCAGAGCTCCTGAAGAGAACTTTTATTATGGGGTACCTGGAGACACCCTTGTGCTGCTTGGGGAAGGAAAAAGCCCTGCCCAGCATTCCCCCCTCCAGCTCAGCACCTCCTCTCACCCCTGCACACACCTGGGGCTTCGTTCCATCCTCCCTCTCCCTCAGGTTCTCCATTCCCCCGTGGAGCAGGTGGCTCCTCATTCCCACTGGGGTGGAATTCTGCTTTCCCAGGGATGCACATCTCCCTCCCTGCTCATCCTTACCATTTTCCCTCCCCCTTCACTTCTCCCTCCACATCTCTGGATGCCAGTCCCGAACACCTCTGGTTCAAGGGGCCTGTGGAGCTCCAGCAACTTAATTCAGATCTCAGCCCCAGCTGCTGGCTCCCTCCTGTGCTACGGGATTTTGTACGGAATATATCTCACCTAAATAATTTCAGCACCTAAGAAGGTTCTAGTCTTAGCTTAAAATTCTCCTTAAAACCACCAGATAGTTGTCCAGGACTGGAAGGATGCCCAGGCCCCTGAGCTGCCCGTTTCTCCCTGTGCTTGGCAGGAGGAGCTTGGTGTGGGCAGGTCATTTGGTGACAGCTGGTGTTGAAGAACATGGAAAACATCTGGGTCACCCCTCTCCTCAAAAACCACCTCTGGCCACCCAAGATCTCTGGACTCTGCTGGACCTGCCTCCGAAGCTGACTCTTCTGTCTCGTCACTGCCTTGCAATCTCTCTCTGCTCTTATCCCATTTTCCTCGCCTCACTCATCCCAGGCTGTAATTACATTACTCACGGCGGGTCAAGCAGAAGTGATGTAATGGGGCTGGTAAAAACAGTGGCCAAATTTACCCCTGGCTAAGCCAGTAGGGTCTGAATTTTGGCCTCAGCCCCGTGAGCAGGCACATACCTGTGTAATTGCAGCCCTGAGTCGCGGTGTGACCTGCGCTGTGCCCACGTGGGGAGGGGAACACGTGCCACAGGCTCAGGGCTCCAGAAAGACCCCCAGCAACCCTGCCTGGGTCTGGAGCTCTGTTACATCCCACAGCAGGCTCTGGCTTCCCAAACAGGAAAAACGGGAAAATACACAGGGCCTTGTGGCCCCAAACCCCTGGGCAGGCTCAGGGAACCTCAAAATGAGAAAGAAATGGAGAGCACAGATATAAAATTTAAAAACATCTAGGGGAAGGTTCCCTGCCCATGGCAGGGGGTGGAACTAGGGGGATCTTTTAGGTCCCTTCCAACCCGAGCCATCCTGTGGTTCTGTGATAATCCAGCAGCCAGAACTCTCTCAGTCCCACCCTGGTGCAAAACTGCCCACACAGGCAGGGGATCAAGCTGGAAGTGCTTCCACTGCGTGTCCCTGGGCACTCACATCCATCTATCAGCACAGTTATTAGCCAGGACTGAGCTGGAACATTTTATGGCTTCTGGGACAGGCACAGTTTCCTCTCACCTGTGAACTCATTCCCTACAAACCCTTCCCGTTGTGATCAGCTCTGCAGGCAGGGGACAGAAGGTTCACGCACGAACCCTCAGGATGCTGAGGCAGGGTTAAAAACTGCTCCATGCAGGTGTCTGCCCCAGGTGCTGCTGCCTCACCGAGCTCTGAGACAGCTGAGCCAGGCTCAAGTGAGAGCCAAAGCATCCAGCAGAACCTTTCCCTTCTTCCCTTCCCTTTTCCTCGTTCCAGAGAATGGCTCTTCCTATTTCTACAAAGAGTTTCAAAGGTTCTTTGCTTTTGCAGGAATTCAGTCCAGTCTGCTAAGTCAAAGAAAGATCTCCCTCAGCTGGAATAAGCCTTGGATCAAGAACGGGTTTTTGTGGATCATTTATTTTTGATCCTTTTGCACGTAAAACACAATTAAAAAAAAAAAAAAAAAGAAATAGCACACCAGAGATGATATTTCCCCACTGCAACGCTCCTAGAAAAGGGCACAGAGTTTTTATTTTGGGACAACGATTCAGAAGTTCTCCAGCAGGTAAAAATGGCTTTTCCATGAGAAAGCTTGTCAGATTCACATCATTAGCCATATGCCCAAATTTTCTCTTTTTTCTTGCACACTTTAACTGAAGTAAAGCCATGAATGCGTGCCAACCCTTTATCTTTCCAAAAAAAAGGGGGAGAAACTTAGTCACAATATATCCATCATTTCCAATTCCCCCAACAGCCTGAAAACATCAACAAAAAGGCCCAGTCTAATGAAAAAAAAAAAAAAAAAAAGAAAAAAAAAGGGGCAACTTTATTTGGAAAAAAATAGTAAGTAAAACAAGCTCCCATATGTTCACCATAAAAATAACCTTAGACTCCACCTTGGGGTGTATAAAAATACGGGCTACAGATTGTGTATTTTGGCATTAGTTTAAAAATGCCTTTGTAAACACGGCCTATTAAAATTTAACTGCGGCTTTTATCATTGGCTCAAGTAACATATGAAAGGGCTCGAACACTTATCGCAGAAGTAGTTGTTTTATCAGGGCTCGGTAATAGCAGTGATGGATTGTGCAATTTGCAGGGCATGCCTGGTTTACAATTGCAGATGTGCTGGTAAGTGCTATCATATACATCTGTAAAGTCTCCTTTTAAGTGTATCCAGAAACATTAACACCTATTAAAAAAAGGAAAAAAAAAAAAAGGTTATGGGAGCAGCAGACTTTTCAATCCTGCAGATAAGACTTTAAGTGAACACAAGAGGCTTGTGTCCAGATTTTTGGCCAGGAGAGGGGCGTGCAGGTGGTGCTTTTTAGTGGTTGCTGGGATGGAATTAGGACAAATATCCCCCAAATAGCTCCAGATTGAGGCTCGGCGTCACTCTTTGGCCGCGGTTTTTACAGTATCAAAATAAATCGTGTAAGAGCCCATCCGACTCATCGAGCTGTCAGGTCTGGGTTCTCCCCGTTGGGTTTGGGGTGTAATGAGCCAGAGAGGCTTGATCTTCTCAAGAAGCAGCTTCTATGAATCACTGATTTTGCGTTAGCCCAGAAATTGCCTGGCTGAGCGTTCGTGCCACCCACGGGCCCGTGGCAAATCCTTGGCATCCCTCGGTACCAGTGACAGCCCGAGATCAAGCGGGAGCAGCAATGAGCTCACAGGGACCCTGCACCGCTGCGGGAAATTCCTTCAGCAGACACATTCCAACCCTTACAAAGCAGTCGCTGTTCTGTCTCAAAAAAGAGGGAGAGATTTAATGAAATTAGGACATGAAACCATCACAGCTACCAAAGGACAGCTGAGGGACTCCAAGGTTGCTCCGCTGGGGAAGCGAGAGGTGTGTGAGATCCACACGTCTCGGGCTTGATGGGCACACACATGGGCAGGTTTGGGGTGTCGAGGTGGCAGGAGGAGATCACAGCCACGGTGTCACACCATGGGGACACCACACAGCATCAGCATCGCGTATTTGCATAGCAACGAGACACCAAAGGGAGCAGGCACCGAGGGGTTTCCTCCCTCAGATTTTCAGAGGTTGCTCTGCCGTGTTAAAAAAAAAAAAATAAAAAAAGTGGGCTAGTATTTATTTCTAAAATTGAGGGCCTTCTATATCTTGACTTTAAATTCCGCATAGGAAGGTCTGCAACTGCACATAGAAACAATAAATGCCATTTTGTGCTTTGGAGTGGAAAAGCTTTCATCATCATAAAAGAGGAGAAAGCAGGAGGAAAAGTTGGGAAGATCTGCAGGTGGACAGCAAAAAGCCTCCTTTGACTCGAGGGGCAAAGACAGTTGCTCAATAAACACTCCACTGTTCTTCTTTTTTGGGAGGGGGGTTGTTTTTTTGCTTTTTTGTGGATTTTTTGTGTTTTTTTTTTTTTTAAAAATTTTGTGAGATTGGGAATTCAAAGGATTATATCCAGCACGGCTTAGTCTCAGCAAAACACATATTCCAAGACCTGCATGCATTACCAAAAGTTCCAGTCCATTTCACAGGACTTGAATCTATCACTCCTGTTGTTTCTGTTGCAGGAAAAAATCCCCTGGACGCAGGACAGTGTTGGATTTTGCATCAAAGCTGGTGGTGTGTGGGTTAACTAATTACCTCTGTTTACACAAGGAGAAGTTTATTTTGGTGAGGGATGAAAATGACTGGAAAACACGAGTCAGATATTTCATCTCTCCTTTCCCAAGTGCCGGGCACACATGTCAACAAAATCCCCCAGCCACTCACCACAGCTTCTCTTTGCTGTGCCTTAACCCCGTGGAAGAGGTCGCTCCCTGTGCCAAGCTGGGAATATGCACTCCACAAATTTGTGCTCCACAATAGTATGTTTGGGTTTGGGGGTTTTTTTTCCTGCCTCTTTTCTTGGAGACTGGAAAAACAGAGCATTGTGTTCATGCCAGATTATTTTGGGAGGTAATTTATGTACCAATGGGTTCAAACTGAAAAGGTGGAAATGTAGGTTAGATATACAAAAGGAATTGTTCCCTGGGAGGGTGGTGAGGCCACAGGGTGCCCAGAGAAGCTGTGGCTGCCCCTGGATCCCTGGAAGTATCCAAGACCAGCTTGGATGGGACAGGATCAACCTGGCCTTTAAAGCCAAACCCAGGGGACACAGAGACCACTCGTGAGGGCATTTTGGGGGACATTTATCCCCCACCAGCAGGGCCAGGCGACTCAGGAATCTCAGGCTGCTCCTGCCCTTGAAGACCTGGCCCCCAGCAATGCCCTGGGGGCTCAATCCTCGTGTTCAGGCACAGCAGCAACAAGGCAGCCCTGTTTTGCTGTTTTGCAAGGCTGCAGGGGAGAGAGCTGAGCTGTGCAAGCAGCGGTCTCGCCCTCGGGGCTGGAAAATGAGAACTGATCTTTTTTTTTTGCTGCTGCTGTAGGTGTGACCTCCAGCAGAATTTAAATCTTGCTGTGGTCTGGTCTATTCTGCCTGAGCCCCTCCTGGCACCGCGAATTCGGGTGCCACCTTCAACTTTTCCTCTGTGCCAAAGCACCAGCACCCTCAGCAGGAGCATATTTCAGGGCTGTTTTGTTTTTTTCTAATATCTGTTTTTATTTTTTCAAAGAGGCTGGGGAGCATTTGGGCACCTGAGAGATACTGTAAGTTCAAGGAGCAGACAACACCTATTCCTAAAGCTCCGATAGCTGCAGTGAAGACCTGGGGCAGACAGGTCCCTGCCCAAGGGGATTATGCACCCAGTTGGTGGCCAAAAATCCCATTTCAGCTGTGTGTTTCCACAGATTCAGGGGAAAAGGTGTTGTCCAGCATGGGCATCACAGCCCCAAATCACTCTCATGGTGTTTCCTACCACATTCCATCCCAGCTGCAGGCAGGGAGGGAGCTGCAGGGCCCTGTCTGGGTTTGCATTTTTAAACTGGGGATTATGGACAGGTAACAGGAGAGGATCTCTTGCACCACATGTGGCAGAGGGAAAGCAACATTGGTACAGAGAGTGGCCATTTCTCCTCAAACCAGCCCAATTCCTGCTGGAAGCCCCTGGGGAGGTCCTGGGAAGATGCAGTAACTCCTCACACCGCCAGCCAGCCCATTGTCCGGGCAGCGTTTGAAAGGCTGGGATGAATAATTGCTGAATTGTGGTGAGCTGAACGAGGCAAACACCCACAGCAAGCGGCAGGAGCGCCGAACAACGTACCACCCAATGGTTCTGTGGGTGACCACAATTATTCCTCCATCTTGCTTGCAAACAAATTGTCCAGCAACGCCACACGGCTACAGACGGGTTTGTTCCGAGGGCGGCAGTGAAATATCACAAAATAATTCCTGGAGGATGTTCCTTTCCTCTGTCCCCAGCTCTGGGCTTCGGAAACCCCGGCACGTTAAACTCCAGCTCCCTGGAGGAGGTGGGCACACAGCTCTCCCTCATGGTGGGTGGTGGGGCTGACGTTTATCCACACCCCCACTCTCCCAATTTATGGATTTTTGGAAGCATCCTTCTGGTCATTGGCACTGGGTCCCCGCGGTGCCCACACAACCACCCCGTGTGGTTTTCCTGCACATCACTTTCAGATGAAAAACTGTGGAAATATTTTATCTCCCAGGGCAGAATTCCATCGCTGGGAAGAGTGTATCCTTCCTAATTAATATTTGTGGTATTGCCAAGGAAGTTATGGAAGCCTGGGTTGCTCTAATCATCCAGCTGGCCTGACATTTTCCCAACTTTTTATAAGTCATATTTTAGCAAATCGCAGTACTCGTGCTTCTCAACACTCTCTGGAATAATTTAAAGTTCTGCAAATTACAGTTCTAACTTAATTATTCTATTTCCATTCTTGGTCTACCCAAAGATAAGCTGCCAATAAACAGCAGAGGCATAATATAAAACTGCAGTGAAATATTGAAGAGGGAGGAGATAATGAGTTTGCTACAAAAACTAAGAATTAATAGCTTAATATAGCCCAAACCTATTTGAAAATAAGAATTGCCAATTTGGAGAAGAAACATGTTTAATATTGTAAAACAGAGATTATGATGAGTGTGTTTCATGTTTAATAAATTGAGGGGGTTTTTTCTTGGTATCTAATCTAAACCATTAAATCTGTCAATGTAAAGCCATTATCCTTTCACTTTTCACTTATCACTTTTCCCACCCAAACAATCCTGTGATGCCCAGCTCGCGGAAATCAGTGAATCTCTCCCGGTGCCATCAGAGCCCCGCTGGCTCACACTGGCGGAGGACCCAGTTCAAGGCACACAAAACCACTTCAAATTAAAGCAGTTCACGAGTTTTGTTTTTGAGGACTGGTCAGGGGGCTCTAAATTGTGGGGTAAGTGCCTTCCCAAGTCCTGCCACCATCATCCTGGGAAAAAGCTGCAAACAAACCCCAGGAAATGACAGGGCAGGTGAGTGCTGGGGAGATGAAGGGAGGTGTTATGGAAATGGCTCAGCTGTCCGTGGCTTCTCCTGTGGGAAAGCTGAACGAGCCTGCTGGCCCCAAAAGAGACCATTTTTTAAACTTGATATATTTTGCAACAATCTGACCCCTTCTGTTTTATGCACAGAGTTTCCATACTCACAGCCTGGAGAATGCTTTGGGATATCACACAGTATGTGCTGCCTGTGGGCTTGGAATGAGGTGAAAATCAAAATAGTTCACTGCCTGAATAACTGACAGGAGATGTGCTCTGAAAAGACAGGGATGGTCCCCAAGCTCCTTCTGAATCCTCAGCCATTCCCCACCTTCAAAAATGTGGATTTTTGATGCCATTCACCACCTTCTGAACCCTCAGCCATTACTCACCTTCAAAAATATGAATTTTTGAAGCCGTTACTCGCCTTCCAAATCCTCAGCCACTACCCATCTTCAAAAATGTGAATTTTTGATGCCATTCCCTACCTTCTGAACCCTCAGCCATTCCCCACCTTCACAAATATCCCCCAGTTCCCCCCTCAGCTAAAACTGAGCACTCCCAGTCACCCTGAGGGGTCACAGAGAAGGTAATTCGAGAGAAAATGCTGTGACACAAAGCAGAATTAGGATTTCTCAGCCGAGAAGCCCCCATTTCTCTGAGGACAGGCTGACACTTCACCGAGCCCTGCTGTGTGACAACGTGGCAGTTTCACCTTTCGGTTTCACCTTGTGTAAATCTCTATTTGTGCCTCGTTGGCAGCTGAGCACCTCCTAAGGCTTGGCATATGGTATCATCTGAAGCACAAAATAAAAATATTGCCTCCATCTGCACTCCTACCTGTTTCGGAGAGCCAGTTTCTACACTCAGGAAAGCAGGTTGTTTTAAGATTACATTTACATTTTAAAAAATTAAAAAACCTCGTTGAAATGCCACAAAAATATTTTCAGTTTTGTGCATCTGAAGTATTTGATGAGAAGAAACATTTCCAGAGAGAATCACATTTGCTCTTGGGCTGTTATCCAAGTTGTTGGTAGGATGAATGGGCCCTAACATGGAATTAAATGCAATTAATGCCTGTGGCAAGGTTCCTTTGCATTCCTGCGAAAGAAAGGAGAATTCATTCCTCATGTATTAAGTCTATTCACGATCATTAAGTGCATTAGTTACTAATACTCTTACTCCTGTAGCATTTGTCAGCTCCTTTAATGGTCTGGAGTCCAGGCCAATTAGAAAACAAGCCTGGAACCACTGGAGATAAACGGCCTTTGAAAGTCCCTGTGTCTCTCTGCCGCTGCCTTGATGTCAAAAAGTGCTTTACTGGGGCAGGCACGCAGCCAAACCCCGGCTGGGGGAATTCCCTGCCTCCCAAGTTATCTGTTTCATTCCAGTGGCACTATTCTCTAAGGGCCCTTCCTGGTATTTTCTCTTTGCCTCTCAATTTAGCTGCATTGCAAAAGCACTGCCTTTTTTTTTTTTTTTTTTTTTTTTTTTTTTTTTTCCTAAGGTTTTTTTTTTTTTTTTAA